>ML825732.1:78305-93179 GCA_009831015.1 Picea engelmannii | reverse complement strand
CCAATGATGTTACTAATATATGTAGATGATGTATCCTTGACAAGATGAAGAAAATATGTATCCTTGACAAGATGAAGAAAAGCTCATCACAGATTGCAGAGGAAGCTCGCTACAGAGTTTTACGGAAGATCTAAATGCATTATATCTTAGGTATTGAACCTTGGCAGAGCATAGAGAAGATCTTCATTGACCAAGGGAAGTATGCAGTTAAAATGAAGAGGTTTGACATGTTGAAATGTAAATCCATGAACAGCCCATGGAAATGAAGTTGAAGCTCTTGCTAAACACCTCGTCAGAATTGGTTGATGCTACCCTGAAAAGACATATTATTGGTTCAGTGATGTATCTGACGAATACGAGGCTAGATACATGTTTTTCCTTGAGTCAGTATCTGGTAGAACCCAGACATGTTCACATTGTTGCTGAAAAACATATGATGATATACCTTAAGGGTACGTTGGATTTTGGTCTCTATTATACTAGATATCATGACTTCATACTGAGTGGTTACACCGATTTATATTGAGTTGGAAGTGTTTCTAATAGAAAGAGCACTTCAGGATGTTGTTTTAATCTGAGTTCATCCATGATCTCATGGTAGAGTAGGAAGCAATTCAACATTTCTCTGATCATGGTAGAAGTGGAATACATTGTTGCATGTTCCGCCAGTTCTGAAGCCATATGGATTGAGATGTTGTTGACAGATCTATTTGATCTGGAGATGGAAGCCACCATGATCCTATGTGATAACCAAAGTTGTATAAAAATGATGGAGAACCTTGTGTTCCATGATGAGTCGAAGCACATAGAGATCTGGTATCTCTTCATTCGTGATATGTTGCAGAAAGGAGCCATAAAACTCCAATATGTTAGCATGGATGAATAGGTTGTTGATGTGTTGATCAAGCCTCTATCTCGTCTAAAGTTTGAGCACTTTCAAGATAAGCTTGGTATAGTCCGAAAGGACCTCCCTCGAAAGGGGGAGTAGTGTTGATGTGCCAACTTAAATGTTGTGTTGATGTGCCAGCTTAATTGTTGTGTTGATGTGCCAGCTCAATTGTTGTGATGACATGCCATCTTAATTGTTGTGTTGATGTGCCATCTTAATTGCTATGATGACGTGACATCTTAATTGTTGTGATGATGTGCCAGCCTAGTGTTTTGATGCCAACTTAATTGATGTGATGATGTGCCAGTTTAATTGTTGTGATGATGTGCCAGCCTAGTGTTGTGATGCCAGATTCATGTTGATGATATGCTAGCCTTGTGTTGTGATGATGTGCCAGCCTCATGCTATGATGATGTGCCAACCTTGTGTTGTGATGATGTTGACAGTATCGTACTGTGATTCCAACTTCATGATGTGATGATGTGTTTCTAGCCTCGCGTTGTGATGCCAACTTTGTGTTGATGATGCGTTTCCAGCCTCGCGTTGTGATGTCAGCTTCATGATGATGATTTTTTGTTTCCATCCTCGTGTTGTGATGCCAGATTCATGTTTATGATATTGTGTATCCAGCTTCGTGTTGTGATGCCAACCTCGTGTTGAAGACTCTCATCCTAGTGCTGATGTTGATGATGCTCGAGCCTTTGTCCTGTGATATTGTTGTTGTTGATGTTGTATCAGCCTTGTGTTGTTATCGATGATGATGATGTATTATTGTTATACTAATCCATGTTGATGTAGTTGATGATGAGGATGCCACTTCAACCTCTTTCTGAAGATGATGATGATGATGCCACTTTAGCTTCTTGCTGAAGATGATGATGATGATGCCACTTTAGCTTCTTGTTGAAGATGACGATGATGATGCCACTTCAGCTCCTTGTTGAATATGATTATGATGATGATGATTTTATTTCATATTTCATGCCGAAGATGATGATGTTACTTTAGCCTCACACTGAAGATGATGATGATGTTACCTTAGCCTCATGTTGATGAGGACGATGATTTCATTCTAGCTCCTTGTTGTGAATGATGATATTGATGATGAGAAAAACTTCCGATGATTTATATATATGTCAGTCAGTGTTCCAAGATGATGTCGATGATGATACCCTCTCTCTCGCCTGATGCTATTGTAGAATACCCTTCTTTTTAAGGGGGAGTGTTGAAGTATTGTAACTGTAAATAGTATTCTATTTATTATCGATGTATTATTCATTAGATCAATCCCCTTTGGTGTATTGATCATGTCGGGTATTGTAAAGAACCAAATCCCCTTTTGCGAATTGGTCAAACCCTAATTGTAATAGGCTAAATGAGAATTTGGACCCTAGAATATATTAAAGTGGTTATAACCAACCAGAATGAGAAGTCGTCCCAGCCAACGAAAAGACACCTCAGTTCAGCACCTGCCAGATTATATAAATTGTTGATTAAGGTTGGTTGTCATTGATGTCAACCCTTGAAGAAAGCCCCACAACACAAAGGTTTGGGTAATGGACCCAAGATTGTTTGATGTAAATATGACTCATTATTGTCTTGTCATGTTTGATAAGAAGTAAAGATGGATGAACTCCAAAGTGGTCCCCTTATGGTGAAATCCCTCACGGGAAGACGCTTTGCGGAGTAAGAGAACTCATGCTTAATTGTGGAATAATGAGATGAAGGACAATGAATTTGTTAGATAAACTATCCTAGATGGATATTGCTTGTTATTCCATTTCTGGTGGTATGTGGAACGTCACATAAATCCTCAAGGTTAGAGAGTTATGGCCATGAGAAGTTGGAGACCCCAGGTTTACGTAATAGACCCAAGTTTGTTTGATGGATAAAAGTATGAGTTATGATATATTTTCAGATAATACTATTCTATATGTATAGTACATTTCATTCAATTTCTAGTGGTATGTATAATGTCACATAACTCCTCACGGTTTGAGAGTTATGGCCTTACGAAGTTGGAGGACTCTCATATGTCATCTAGAAGCCCCAAAAGGTCAAAGTAGTCAAAGTGGTTTAAGAGATTTTAAAAGGTAAATAATAAAGTGAAGTAATGAATGTATTATAATTCAAAGTGAATACAAAATAAATTATTTCAATAGTAAATTTAATGGAGAAATTAGAACTAGGTTAACCCTAAAATAAGGAAAGTGGGGCCAAGTGACCTAGAAGATGTTTTTAAGGAAGCTACTTGGAGAGTATAAATAAGAGGAAAGGCTCTCTGATTTTAAAAACACACTAAAGAATATTGAATATCTATATGTTTATGAGGTAACCAAGTATATATAAGTTGAAATTCTGAGGGAAGGTGAAGAAAACAAGGCCGAAATGAAAGGAAGGATAAATGTTTTTGATGGTGCTTCCTAAGGTATGTTATTTGCAGGTCATCTCACCATTTGCACTATAAATTTTGTTCTATAATGATTCAAATTTTGAAAGTGTTATGCCATTGAGAAAACATATCCAAGTATCTGTGGTAGAAAATTCAGCTTGTGGGTCGTTGTATTTTGGGAGTTACACTCCGTGGAAAATAGGGTTTGTCTCTAGTCCTGAAACTAGTCAAAAAAAGGTGTTTCGGGTAAAAACGTCATAACGTCTTCATAACAGATACAAATTTAGTGAGACAAAAAATTTGGTACAGTCTTTATTATTATGTGTAATAGTTTCATATCATTTCAACAAATATTCCATGCGGGGCACACTCTACAAGGTCTCTCTCTAAAATAAGTCAGAATTCAGCAAGGTATGTCATTTTTTCTATAAATCCTTTTTTGAGAGGTTCCAAGTAGTGACACTTGGAGGAATTGCATAAAACACACTGAATAACACTGTGTATCAGTTTCAGATATTTATACATTACAGGTACAAAGTTATGATTACTTCAAGTTAGTGTTGTTGACTAATCCAAAACTAGGCATGTGAGACTAAAGAAAAGTTTGATGAAAATGCTAGTCTCTTGTTGTTAAAGTTAAGGAAGGTTTGAAAAAATGTGATCATATACACCAGGTCTATTACATAGCTACAAATTAGATTTGGATGATGAAATTGATGAGGGCTTTTGGCTCAGGTACATGTTGAGTACATGGTTAAGACAAGTAGTTGATGAGTTGGCACATACATGAGGTGTATAGTTGATGATGTTGGTACATATTGATGAGTCATATTTGATGAGTAGTTGAAAAATGATTGGTACATGTTGGCACAGGGGTGGACTCAAGGTTCACTCCAAGAGCGCACCAACAAGCCCTAGCTATTGGCCCTTTCGGAAACACCTTCGAAGCAGATGCAGTCTCACTCAAAGAAACTATGAGGGGGTTGCAGGATAGGACAGAGATGTCTACAACCACGGGAATATCAAGTGGATCTAGTAGAACAACAACGCAATATGCACCTATCACTTATCAAGCTAGATCTCTCCTGTGTAGTTATAGATCTGATCTAACACAACAATGTAAATAAAAATATAACGGCAACAGAGATCAAAGCAACAATCACACATACACAAAACAAGATATACGTGGTTCACCCTCTCTCTAGGGCTATGTCCATAGAATTGTGCTTATAATTCATTAAGATAAATCATACAGTTCTTGTCTATGCTCTTAGCTAGCATATCTTCTTTCCTCTCTCTCTTTCTCTCCCCTCTCCTATGCACCCAGCTGCAGGACTTGATCTCCGCACACAGCTGAAGATCTTACAATACCAGAAGGCTCTCTCTCTCATCACTTCTCTCTCTCAATACAATAATCTCTCCCACAATAGAGCTAGATCAACAACAATATCGTGTCAATACTCAATGACCAACCCGACCCAGGTCCTCTTGACCTTTATTTATACATTACAATACCTCACCGTTAGCCTTAGGCCGAAACTTAAGTGCCAAAACCCTAGGTGTCTAAAAACCTAGATCAACTTGACCTTATTTTTCCAAGCTTCACTAGCTTGCCTTCCCTTCCTTCTTGAACAGTGCTCCAAAGCATCCAATGGTGGATTTTTCCACTTTTTGAGTTGTCCTCGATCCATCTTCCTTGTTGATCTGTCATCCTCGATCTCCTCATCCAACGGCTTGTTTTTTTGCACTTCGCTCCATATTTTCTTCTCTTCTTCTCACTTCGACCCAATGAAAGCCACTGTGTCTCCTGGGAAGCTCGCTTTTTACCTTTTCTTCCTTGTTCTTTGCTTCCTTCCATAAACAAGGGCCAACAAGCCCCCAACTCTCACCTGTGACTTGTCCCGATACACTTCAGATCTGGTTCCTCTGTTTTTCTTTGACTTGGACTGCACAGTGCAGCCTTTGATTTTTTCTTTGTGCCTCCTCTCCCTTCTTGTGCAGGATATTTTTTCTATGTCTGGTACCCAATTCCAACTACACCTGGTACCTAGACCCTTTTCTCCTTGCTTCTACGGAGAACTGCGAGGTAGCTGGTTGTCATAGTACAACAGTCGACTCCCATTCACGAATCCTTCCTTCCATTTTCCATTCAATGTCTTCAGCTACGTAGCTCCTCCTTCTGTAACATAGGAGATATCATATGGTCCTAGCCAATGTGTTTTGAACTTCCCAGGGTGTTTTATAAATTTCCTGTCATACACCAACACTAAGTCACCTTGCTTGAATGCCTTCTTCTTGATGTGCCTGTCATCATAGGCCTTCTGTCTTTCCTTCTGAACTTGTTGATGGAACCCATCAATGAATCTTTCTTCTTCCAGTTCAACCAACTATGTAAGCCTCTCACGAACAGTGCCAGTATCATCCATGTCTGTAAATGCAGTAATCCTCAAGCTTGATACCAAATGTTCCATCGAGACAATAGCTTCAAGACCATAAACCAACTTGAAAGGGGTCTGCATTGTTAATTTCTTTCAGGTGGTTCTATAGGCCCATAGCACTGCAGGTACTCTTAGATCCCAGTCATCCCTATTCACACTGCAATTTTTTGTCAATGTTGTCTCCAAGATCTTATTGAATGCTTCAACTGTTCCATTTTTTTGTGGATGGTGAGGTGTGCTCTTTTGATGGTGGACTGCAAATTCTTCAGTTAGGGCTTCAACTGTATTATTGATGAAATGTGTGCCTTGATCACTCATAAGGATTTTGGGGCATCGAAACCTGGTTATTATGTCATCAAATATAAAATGTGCAGTTGTAGTTGCACTACAGTCCTTGACTGCTCTGGCCTTAGCCCATCTGGTTAAGCATTATGTCGCAGTAATGATATACCTTTCTCTTGTGCATTTTCCTGGTGGGTTTATAGGTCCCACGAAGTCAATGGCCCACTTTTCAAATGCTTGTAGGCTTATCTGAGGTGGTAATGGAATTTCATCTTGTCTGGATGGTGTCCCAAGTCTCTGGCATACATCACAGGCTCTAGCATAATCCTTAGCATCTCTGTGTAAGGTAGGCCACCAAAGGCCAGCTCACAGGACCTTCTGCACAGTCGCTCTCCCTACGTAGTGTCCTCCTGCGATGCCTTCATGAGCTTCTGCAAGGATCAATGGTCGCTCCGTCTCCATAACGCATCTTCTTAGTATCTCATCATGTCCCAGTTTGTATAGTTGACCAGCTATAAGTGAAAATTCTGCAGCGTGCACCATGAGCCATTTCTTCTAGTTAATTGTATACTCACTAGGTTCCATTCATGTTGACAGGAACTGGACTATGTCTGTGAAGTGGTCATCAATCTTCTTAATTGCGAGCAATTGTGCATCTGACAGTATATCCTCCAAACTGGTGGGTTCTTCGCCATGTTCCAAACTCGACAAGTGGTCAGGACCCTTGTTCATTCTTCCTGGTGTAACTATGATCTCAAAATCATATTCTTGAAACAGTAGAATTCATATGCATATCCGCCCCCCCAACACTAGCTTGTTGACTAAGTACTTCAGCGCAGAGTGATCTATGAACATTTTAAAGTGTCCTCCCAACAAGTAGTGTTGAAATTTTTGCAGTGCATACACCATGGCTAATCCTTCTCTTTCTGTAGTGGTATAGTTCATTTCGGCTGTAGATAGCTTCCTTCTATCGAAAGCTAATGGATGGTCGATATCCCCTTCTCCAGGTTGTGCCAGTACTGCTCCTAATGCAATAGAATACGTATCGATATGCACATGAAATTCCTTGTTCCAATCTAGAAAAACTAGAATGGGTGCAGTGACCATCTTCTGTTTCAGTGTGTCGAAGATCTGTTGGCATTCATCTATCCAGTCAAACTGACAGTCCTTCTTCAACAGCTTCTCCATCGATTTTTTGATTTGAGCATAGCCTTTAATAAATTTCCTATAATAACCAGTATGTCCTAGCGCAGTGCGCAGTTGTTTGACTGAAGTAGGTGGTGGAAAATCAACTATAATTGCAATCTTTGATGGATCAACCAACAATCCCTGCTTGCATACAATATGGCCTAATAGTACTCTGAATGGTGAGAAGAATATGCACTTCTTCATATTTAAATAAATTTGAAACTGCCTGCATTTATCCAGCATTAGCCTTAGAAATTCAATATTATTTTTCAACAAACTAAACACAGTCCAATCATCAAAATAAGCTTCTAAAAATTTATGCAAAAATTCTTTGAACGCTTCAACCACTACCCTAGAAAAGATGGCTAGGGAATTCTTCAGTCCGAAGGGCATTACTGTATATTGTTAGGATCCCCATTCTGTGGCAAATGTATTCTTGTGGTGATCCTCCTTGGCAATCTCGATCTGATGGTATCATGAAAATCCATCTGTAAAAGAATATACCTCCTGGCCTCCTACGTTGTCTAATACTTCATCAGTGAAAGGTGTCAAGAAAGGATCATGCAGACAAGAATCATTCAACTTCCTGAGGTCCACACATATCTTGACTTCTCCTGTCTTCTTGTCTTGTACTACCATAGGGATGATCCACTCTGACTCTTTGACAGGTTCAATAATCCCTTCTTCCATCATTCTATCAAGCTCAGTCTTCACTTTTTCCTTGTATTTCGGGTTCAACCTATAGGGTCTTTGCTTGACTGGCTTTGCATCTAGTTTAAAAGGTATTCTCATATCTCCCATAGGTCCTTTAATACCCTTCATATCAGTGAACTTGGTCGGAAACAAGTCCTGATATTCGTGCAACAATTTTGTAATCTTGTCAATGGTGGCAACATCCCAGTAATCTCCGACATTGGCAAGCTTCGATGTCTCCTCTGTCCCAATGTTGACCTTTTTTATCTTGATGGGCTAACCAATAAATGGTAGCTCAACTCCTGGTCCTTCCACATCTCTTTGGCCTTTTGTTTCAGTGATGTTTACCTTCTTGGGATTGTCATCATCATCAACATTGATGTTGTAGCAACTCTGCAATTTTTGGAGAGGCGCAGTCCATTCGTCCTCTTCTTGTTCCATATAGAGGTTGAATGCCACCTCGAATACCTTCTGTATCATGATATGCAATGCTTGGTCTACTGAAGGATATTCACTTTCAAAGAAAAAGGTGGTTACAAAGTTGTGAATCATACCTTCCCAATCTGTAGTGACGAGGCGTAGCTCCGCTTGAAGGTACCAGTTGATAGGGGTCGTGTCTAGTGTGTTAATGAATCTATGCACCCATTGTTCTCGAGGGATGTCACTCTAGGCCTCTTCATAGCTTCACACATGGTCCTTTGGGAAACTTTTACCTGTGTACCTTACTTCATAGCTTACTTCTTGTGCTAAGAACCATGTTGTCATCAAGGTTCGGCATTGTGTCGAGTCTGTGATGTTTCTTTTATGAGTTCCCAACCATCTTGTTGGTGTGGATTTCAGGGCCTCGTCCATAGCCAACAACCTCTATTGTGTTGGTACAATTTCTTCAAAGTCCTTCAAGAAGGATTCTAAAGGATTCAGACCATCAAAGGTAGGTAAGTTACTTATGGTTGTACCAATCCAGTGAACCTCTCTAGTCAGTGGAGAAAATCTCCTTATGGATACTTCATCGAAATCTGATGAACACGCATCATCACTTCGCCAACTCATATTCCCATTAGTTGTAGGGTTGATGTAATTCTCTTGTCTGACTGTCATCTTGTAGATGTTTTCCAGTTCGTATGCGTGATCTTCTACTTTGATAGTCTCTGTATATCGAGGACCCTCATCTAGATCTAAAGGTGCAATGACCCAAAGGCCATCTCTTTCAAATGTCATACACCTCTTCTTTAGGTTGACAACAATAGAATTGTTGAAGGCCCAGTCAATTCCTAATAATGCAAGGTAAGGGCAGTTGTCATCAACAATTTCAATCACCTCAAAATATGCAAATGTTCTAACTCCATCAATGTCCATAGGGACAAGTTCCAACCATCCAAATGGGCTGAAATATTTTTGATTAGCCATGTGAAGCCTGATAGGGGAATATATCAGCTTGGGTTTTCCCATTAGCGCGCATGTTTGCTTCGTCATGATACTGACCTCCGACCCTAAGTCGAGGACCACATAGTCTATATCATACTCTCCTATCTGAGAATTCAAGTGTAATTCTTTATTTGTCCTTCTCTTCTTACAAATTTGGTGTACTTCCCTATTCAGTAAGGGGTCTACTTTCCCTAGCTCATACTGTTTGATTAAGTTCTGTAATTTTTGTACATCATTTTCATCCTAAATCAATTTAATACAAGAGTATAAAAATTCGATGAGCTTACTTACTTATTTTCCCTCCTTTGACGAAGCGAACTGATCAAATGCATGACACATTCCATATTCTCTTATTTCTAGTCTTGTCTTTGACGAAGATCCTTGATCTCCTTTGAACTCTTTTTTTTCCTCCTCAAATATCTGTCTTTCTTTCTTAGCATCGAACGTTGGGGTCTTCTCCACAACTTTCCTTACTACGAGGCCTTTTGCAGTCTTACCTTGGGATTCTCTATATTCTCATGTAGCATCGCCTCCTCGAGTGATAATAGTGACTCTAGGGTCTGTTCCATGGGGTTCAACATATATTAGTTGTACTTGTGGGTTCTGCTGAGGTCCTCGTCTTTCTTGAAGCTTCGCTAGCAGTACAAGGCAATCCTCAATGACATGCTCGAAGGAGTTGCAATAACTGCAAGTGGTACAAGGGTTCTGACAGTCCCTTGCTATATATCCTGGCTGTGCACAGTTATAATAGATTATTTGTCCTTGGCCTCGGCCCATACCTCCTCCTCGTCCTCTTCCTCTGAATCCACCGCAAGGATTCAAGTTTCCTCTTCCCGGGGAGTTATATTGTGCATTCTTTCCTTCTTGATGTACTTCACCTTGGATCTTGTATACATCTCTTGAACTTTCATGCATGAGGTCATAGGCCCTACAATCTCTATCATCATTCCCTACTGACTTACAGAAGGTGCAGTATGGGTTTGCAGGTGTCTGAACATACTTCTGCATATAATAGCACTCACTAGGGTGATGCCTATTTTTGCATACTTCGCACCAAGGTAATGTGACTTGCTTCAAATGGCTCGGAGCTCCAAAAGACAAATATTCGTGAAACAGGGAACAGTGCTCCTTGTCATGGCCTTTTGATTTGCATATGATACACCAAATGTCTTCCCTTTTGTCTTTTCCTTTGTCCTTCTTCATATCCTCAACCTGTAGAGACAAACTAGTCAGTTGGCTCAAGATCTGACTCATACCTGAGCTAGACTCTCCCATGGGGGATAATTCGAGCTTCACGATGATCTCCAATGCTTCTACCTACGAGGAAATATTATGTTGCATCAATGGAACTCTGATATGTGGTAAAATAGTAGCGATAAACCATTCTTTGTTCTTCTCATCTGGGATCTTGAAAGTCAGTCGGTCTGTCAGGGTCTTGAATCTCTTATCGAACTCCCAAATAGGTTCGACTACCTTTTGCTTAATCTCCTTCATCTTTGTAATACATTGTGACTCCGACTTAGGTTTCTTAAACTATGCAATCAGTTCATTCTTGATCTCATTCAGTGGTTTAGGGTGCCAATTCCTTGGACAAGCTTCATGTACCAACTCAATGTGTGATCCCTCAGCATAGTGCTAAATTGGTTTCTTTTAAAAACTTCGTCGATGATGTTTTTAATGTTCCATACAGCCTCACACAGGAACCAGTTCTGATCAGGATCTTCAGATCCGTCTCCTCTAAAGATAGGGAGCCTCATCTCATCTACCATGGAGTTGCCTATATTTCTTGTCTGAGTAGATGTTGAACTACTAGTAATAGTGCTATGAGGACTCTGGTGCTTCTAAATATTTTGATTACTTAGTGTTTCTAAAACAACAGGAGGATTTATATTACTTACTTCAGTGGTCTGCACAGTTCCTAATGTTTCTGGCTCGTCCTGGCAAAGTTCTTCAACAACTTCTTCCTCTGCCCTAGTGGGTTCTGAGTGCTCTTCGTCTGTCAGATCCGCCTCTTCTTCACTATAGAAACCCTCTTCCCCGTAGTTTTTCTTAAATAGGTTCTCAAGGTGAATCCCTCTAAATACTTTTCCACTGCGCGTATGTCCAGCTTCTGTTTTGTTGTTGTTGTCTGAATTCCTGAACATTACCCTTTTCAGATCCCATTGGTCTACTGTATCTTCAAGATATGGTTTTCATGCAAGAGAATCTTGATTCTTAACTTCATAAAATGAAAAAATTTCCCTCTGGGTCCTTTGAAACAGTATCTCTCAGCTTGGCTATATGACTCTACTATGTCAACAACAAATTCGTTGATAAACCCTCCAATGGTACTATCAAACCAGTGATCTACCACTCTGGATACAGCGTTATCAACTCTCTTAACCTTCTGGATCAACGTCGACATCCAAACTACAGGAGGTCTAGATCTGATCTCAAACTAGGTATCAGCTAACCTAGCCAACCATTCATGTAGCTCTTGATGGATTCCTCCAAAGAAGATCTCGTGAATGTTGGTGAAGATGTATCTTTGTAGCCAATCTTCAGTACTCAGCTTATGGTTTTTGTTTTGGTCTTCCACGAAGTCCCTCTCTCGATCCTCTATTTGCTTTTGAATCTCTGTCTTCGATGGGAACCACCTTGACATTCCCTTACACAGATTATGGTCCCAGTAACGGAACCATTTGTTGGCACAGGGGTAGACCCGAGGTTCACTCCAAGAGAACACCAACAAGCCCTAGATGTTGGCCTTTTCGACAACACCTGCGAAGCAAATGCAGTCTCACCCGAAGAAACTATGAGGGGGTTGCAGGATAGAGATGTATACAACCAGGGTAATATCAAGTGGGTCTAGTAGAACAACAACACAATATGCACCTATCACTTATCAATTTAGATCTCTCCTGCGCAGTTATAGATCTGATCTAACACAACAATGTAAATAAAAAGATAACAACAACATAGATCAAAGCAACAATCACACATACACAACACAAGATATATGTGGTTCACCCTCTCTCTAGGGATACGTCCACACAACTGTGCTTATAATTCATTAAGGTAAAGCATACAGTTTTTGTATACGCTCTCAACTAGCGGATCTTCTTTCCTCTCTCTCTTTCTCTCCCCTCTCCTACGCACCCAGCTGCAGGACTTGATCTCTGCACACAGCTGAAGATCTTACAATACCAGAAGGATCTCTCTCTCAACACTTCTCTCTCTAAATACAATAATCTCTCCCACAATAGAGATGGATCAACAACAATATCGTGTCAATACTCAATGACCAACCCGACCCAGGTCCTCTTGACCTTTATTTATAAATTAAAATACCTCACCGACAACCTTAGGCCGAAGCCTAAGTGCCAAAACCCTAGATACCAAAACCCTAGGTGTCTAAAACCCTAGGTCAAATTGACCTGCTTTTTCCAAGCTTCGCCAACTTGCCTTCCTTTACTTATCACGCGGTGCTCCAAAGCATCCAATGGTGGCTTTTCCACTTTCTGAGTTGTCCTCAATCCATCTTCCTTGTTGATATGTCATCCTCGATCTCCTCGCCCAACGACTTTCTTTTCCACACTTCGCTCCATCTTTTCTACTCTTCTGCTCAATTCGACCCAGTGACAGTCACTGTGTCTCCCACGAAGCTCACTTTTTACCATTTCTTCCTTGTACTTTTCTTCCTTCCATAACCAAGGGCCAACAATACATACTTGGTACATGGTTGGATGCACTTGTTTATGGTACATGTTGATTAAAGGTTGTTTGGTACAGGTTGGTGCATGGTTGATGCACTTGTTTATGGTACAAGTTGATTACAGTTTGAGGTACAGGTTGATGCATGGTTCAGATTTATTGGTACAAGTTTACAGTGGTATATCTCACAGTGATAGTGTGACAGTGGTTCCATCATTCTACTTCTACTTCAGAGTGGAAAGACAGGGCAATGATAGGTGGTTGTAGCCACCTTTTGGTTGTATCCAGAGAACATGGGGGGTTTTAGCCTCCTTCTAGTTGTATCCAGAGAATTGGGGAGTTGGAGCTTCCCTCAGGTTGTAGCCTGAGAAACTAGGGGGTTGGAGCCTCCTTCCAGTTGCAGCTGGAAAACAAAGGAAATTGGTGCTTCCAATGAATGTAATTCTTCAAGACATATAAGAAAAAGCATTATGTGGTTTTATCCCGATTTGGGTTTCCATGTAAAAAACTGGTGTACTATGTATGTGTATGATTTTTCATTTGGTCATTGCTTATTTACTCTGTAGTTATTGGATGATAATGCTACATTGATATAACACTTGGATTATATGGTTAAAAATGATTAAATTTCTCTATTACTGATTCACCACCCCTCTTAGTAATCCAACATAAATAAGAGAGGCTAGCGCCTCATTTGTTCACTCACTCACTTGTTCATCATAGCACAAGTTTGGAGCTGTAGTTGGAGAAGAAGGAAGAGAGAGAGAGAGAGGTGCATACTTGGGAGAGGACTTTCTGTATTGTTTGTTTTATTCTCTTGGCATTGTATTGGCTATCTATATTAAGGAAGTTTTTGTTGGGTTTTCTCTCCGATGAGGGTTTCCTAGGATAAATGATGTGTCTCTTGTGATTGTGTATTTCATAGTGATCCTATCTATGCTATGGTTATCTAGTAAATTGAAAAGAAACCTAATAATAGCTTAAACTCTAACAAGGTCCTGATTTGTCGATATCCATACTATCGAATTGGTCAACTATTTGTTGAGCACCACTAGCTTCCATGCTTATTTTCAAATGTTTACTTTGTTAGAATATAGAATATGGTGTCTTCATTTTACCATTGACAATACCCTCGTCACCCAACCATAGGCTGAAGCCTCCCTCCGAGCACCTTAACCTTGACTGAGAATTCCTTCGGGAGAAAACCCTAGGCTAGATAGCCAAACAAAGGGGTAGTGCACCTTTCCCCAAGGATAGCGCATCACAAAAGCTGATCAGATAGTCCAAACCCTCACCAATAGATAGTCCAATACAACACTAAAAGTAGTTGCTGCTACAGCTGCACCTGCACCTGCAGTCCTCCTCCACACGTGCGCACCAAACTGGAGCTGCAGTGTGCACCAAAACTGGGAACTGCAATTCTGAGATGCTACAAATGAGAACTGGCGCCTTGTATTTATAGTAGTCCTGCCAGTTTTGTTGGGGCCAACTTATCCTTATGGATATGTGTCTGTTCAGTATATTATTATTATTTCTGGTCAACTTCTTCTCTTGGAGGCTAATAGCCTAATATAAATTATCTTCTTGAGCCGACAAGGCTTATAGGGTTATTAGCCAACTCATTAGGGTTTCTCTTGCTTCTCGGAGTCTTCTATTCTCGTCAAATTCACACGTGGAGGTAAATACCTCCCACGGCTAGCATAATATTAACACTCGCTCCTAGTTAGAGAGGTATTTACAGGTAATGGACTTGAGCACAAAAACATACCATTTACCCAGTAGCATCAATATAGTCATCTAGACTATTTCATGACTAGATCATGAGCATCACCATCACCATCAACTGCATCAACTCTCGAAACCATACTTCATCT
>ML825732.1:64917-78188 GCA_009831015.1 Picea engelmannii | reverse complement strand
GAATGATCATTATCTCCAATAAACTGTTGATAGTCTTCAAGGAAATTAGAACAAGGATAGAGCACAATTGTGTCTATTCATAGTAGTACATAACTACAATCCAGTGGTTCACTACCACATCAAGTAACACACAAGTACTTGATAAGCAATGTATGGTTGTGAACAGTGAAACATATTCACCACAGTAGTCCTCATCTACTGTCATACAGTCTTCATAAAAAACATCTGATAACATCCCGTATAGAAACAATGTTATGATATAAACTAATTTTTCTGGGCCAATCTTTCACTCACATCTGTGAGCTCTGAAAGAATATCTCCCTCACAAACAGTGGAACATATCCACCACAGTAGTATATCTCTATTGTCTGGAGACAGGTAGTCTCCATAACAATCATCTGATGCCATCCTGCATAGAAAATATTGTTAAATATAAATCGAATCCTCTGGGCCAATCTTTCACTCACGTTTGTGAGATCTGAAAGAATATCTTCCCTCATCAGCAATGGGCTATCTACCCTATTCTTCACAAACAAGGAAGAAGGATTGTCTCTAATTTCTGAGCCTGGACCATTTCTCACCCTGGACCATTCTTCCTACACTAATCAAAGTGCACCCTGGACAGAATATATAAACCCTAAGAAATGTTTGGACCATTCCTCACCCTGGGCCATTCCTCCTACACTAATTAAAGTGCACCCTGGAGAGAATGTATAAACCCTAAGGAATGGTTGTCCCTGATTGATGAGCCTGGACTATTACCCACCCTGGGCCATTCCTCCTACACTTATCAAAGTGCACCTTGGAGAGAATGTATAACCCTAAGGAATAATTGTCCGGACCATTCCACACCCTAGGCCATTCCTCTGGCACTAAAAAAAGTGTAACCTGGAGAGAATGAGTCTTCCCTAAGGAATGTTTGTCCTGCATCAACCTCCAAAATGGACCATTCTTCGAAACTGCTCACAACTGTGAACTTATAAAGAATGACTTCCCGACGAGGCAGACCATTCTACTTGACCACTACTCAGAGTGACTGCCAAGAAGAATGACTGTCCTAGACCACTCCCCATGTTAACCAAAATGGAAAGTTGTTGTCTATGATACATTAGCAATCAGTCTGCCTCCCATGTTAACTACAATGGGAAGTCACTGTCCATCAGAAGTCTCAATCCACTTTCCAAACAGGAAAGCATCTATCCAATCTGGACTATTTTTCAATTAATAAATAATATTTTCATTGCTCCCTCCTAACTAGAGATTTATTTAAATCACAAAAATAAATGTTTTTCAAGAATATTTTTTGTACCTTCTTCTAGCTTGGAGAATATTCGCTTTCAGCTAAGGGATTTATTTCCACAATCCCTATCTTCTCTCTAAAATATGAAAACTTGATTATGGATAGAGGTTTTGTCAGGATATCTGTTGTCTGCTCATCAGTGGGGATATATATTGGAGAACCACTTTCTCCTTTCTGGACTTCATCGTGGATAATGTTATACTTGTACTTTAGTCTGGAACACTGTGAAGGCTTCATGTAGATCTGGATGATAGAGTATATCATAGTTGGAGAACTTGGAACATATCCATGTGGCACTTCTTCTGTCATTATGAGATTTGATCTATTGAGTAGTCATCTTGATGTTATAGGAAATCTTCACCGCGCTTCTACTGTGCACTAGAGGTTTTCCACCAAGTTGTCTTCTTCTTATTTGCATACAGGAGTCTCTTTCTGGTATGCCTTAAAGTCTTGATATTTCTCTTCATATGCTCTTTATTCAATTTCTCTGGAGAACATTCTTTTGATTTATCTGATGTAGAACTCCAACTCACAGATGTTGCGGATGATAAAATGACTCATGTAGTGATATGTCTGGTGTACTGGAACAAGTAATCATCATAGTCTTCTCCCTCCATATGGGAGAACCTCTGGTTCTAGATCTTGCAATGCTTTCATTCATAAGTTTTCCATACACTGTTCTTCATCACGACTTTCAGTTCTTCTTCTTGATTGCTTTCATATCAGGCTTGGTAATCTTGTGATTATTGATGTAATGACTGGTTGTTCTAGCTTTTCTTTCTTTCTTGGAATCTTCATGTTCTTCTTCATGTTTTTCTTTAGTTCTTGGGTTCATGGAGTTTCTTGTAGATTCCATGTTCTAGAGATTCCACTTCTTCCTTTTATCATAGGATCATGGATCTGGATGGACAACCAGGAATACTTTAAGGATTCTCTTTGAAAAGGTCTTCTTTTGCGGTTGAGCTGAACACGTATTGTCTTTCATGGATGCTACCATGGATATATACATTTCATCATCTTTAATGGATCATAGAATTAGCTCCCTCCTAATCCTTGCTTCATGTAAGAGTGCATATAATCGACTCCCTCCATCTGATAGAGTCCATACTTCCATGTGCATTCTTATTGTCTTCTGAAATATATAATTGTATCTCTTTGTCTAATAGAGTCCATGCTTCCGTCTTAGTTGTCATCATAAGTCTTTCTCCAATTCCTCTTGATGTCTAACTTCTAATTCTCTTCATGATTGATTCGGTCTATCTTGCAGTAGCTTCCACATGATTTGTATTATCTAATGATATTCATTCTTATCTTGTGGTTCTTCCATGGGTATATTTCTTCTTGGAACATTTTATCTTTCTAAGAGATAGATATACAAGATATGTACAGAGACGATGCAAACAAGATATGTACAAGAAATAAGAAGAGTGTTGTTACCTTTTAGTAGAAGAAGTCCCTTCCATCCTGCTTAGTCTTCTTTGTAGGTTCCTTTTCTTCAGCAACTGACGCTTCATGTTTCTCTTTCCTTTTCTTTATCTCGGGACACTGGTTCTTGTAGTGACCGTACTTTTGACAGTTGAAGCATTGTATTTCTGAAATGTCTTTCTCTTGATTTGGCTTCCTCCTTGAACCAAACTTCCTTTTGTTCCTGAGGTTCTTGAATCTTACTGTGAAGGCTTGATCATCGTACTTCTTTTGGGGTTTCTCTTTTGCATTGATCCTTGATTCTTCTTGAGCACAACAAGTCCAAAGTTCTTCAAATGTCGAGTACTCCTTCCTTGTGTTCATGCTTGCAGCAAATGCATCCCATGTCTTGGGAAGACCATTGAGTACTATGTTCACCAATTCCTTTTCTGAAGTGTTCTCTTCAATAGCTTGTAGTTGATCTCTTAACTAGGATATCCTTACAAAGTATGATGTTATGATGTCGTCGTCATTCATCTTCATGTTACGGAGCTCGTTCTTTAGACTCATAACTTTTCCAATGTTTCTGACTGAGAAGAGATTTGTTAGGGCATCGTACATCTTCTTTGATGAGTCAAGATGGGAGATGTAGGGTATCAAGTGGTCTTTTATGGAATCCACTATGATACTCATGGCATTGATGTCAACATCTTTGAACTTCTCCATAGATGCAACGTTATGCAGTTCCTTCTCTTCTCCTTCTTTAAACTCTAGCTTCACGATCTTTCCTTTCATAATATCCAACACTTTATTCTTAGCAAGGATGAGGGAAATCCTTGTCTTCCATGCTTTGAAGTTAGAGGCTCCATCTAGCTTATTCTCAGACTTCAGAGAGTTCGTCATGGCTTGCTTGGCTTGGTCAAACCCTAGATTTGACCAGAAATCCAAACTTCATGTCTTGGCCTTTTGAGAGTACCAGAAGATGCGCTGCGCTAGGGTGCACTGATATATCCAGAGATTAGGTCAATCTCGTCACTTAAGGTGCCTCAAAAAGAGGTTTAGGGTTTCTACAACTACTTCTGCTAGTAACCCTAGCTACAGTGCTTTTGGAAGCTACTCCTGCTAGTAACCCTAGCGACAGTTCCTCAATGAGCTCAATATCTAGCGGCTATGTTTCCTTCCAGTGTTTTAGGCTGACTAAAGGGGTGTGGACCCATAACCTGTTAGAATATAGAAGATGGTGTGCTCTTTTTACCATTGACGATACCCTCGTCACCCAACCATAGGCCGAAGCCTCCCTCCGAGCACCTTAACCTTGACTGAGAATTCCTCCGGGAGAAAACCCTAGGCTAGATAGCCAAACAAAGGGGTAGCGCAACTTTCCCCAAGGATAGCGCATCATCCAAACCCTCGCCAATAGATAGTCCAAGCCAACACTGAAAGTAGTTGCTGCTCCAGTTGCACCTGCAGTCCTCCTCCACACATGCGCACCAAACTGGAGCTGCAATGCGCACCAAAACTGGGAACTACAATTCTGAGAAGCTACAAATGAGAACTGGTGCCCTGTATTTATAGTAGTCCTGCCAGTTATGCTGGGGCTGACTTCTCCTTCTGGATATGTGTCTGTTTAGTATATTATTATTATTTTTGGCCGACTTCTTCTCTTGGAGGCTAATAGCCTAATATAAATTATCTTCTTGAGCCGACAAGGATTATATGGTTATTAGCCAACTCATTAGGGTTTCTCTTGCTTCTCGGAGTCTTCTATTCTCGTCAGGTTCACATGTGGAAGTAAATACCTCCCACAACTACCATAATATTAACATACTCCTCCGAGGAGATTTTGAGGCGCTCTCAAGGGATGCTCCATCGATCTTTCATGCATGGGTAGGTTTCCTATTTGAACTTCTAGGATCCCTTTCATTTTGTAACTCTTATCACCTTGTTTTCCTCGTGTCCCTCTCTAATTTTTGAATATCTATTAAAGGTTTATGGGTCTGCATTCAACGTGCATACTTCTCACTTGATTCAGTTCTCTTCCTCTCGACTTCAAACATTTTTGACATGGTTTTTCTTAACTCAAATTATGTCATCGCATGGATTTTCCAACCCCCCATCACCAGCCCGACTTACTCACAGTCAGTGGTGTTACGTATTCTGGCTGATTTCATTTATTCAGAAAATAATCCCAAGCTTCTCTTGTATCTTTATAGTTAGCTTCCATAAATTATTCCCACTCTTCTTTCTTTTCTTTCCAATTGGAATTTGGAGGATGATTATCCAAAAGGGGTTGGTACTCGACGATGTCTCTGAAAACCTTGTCTAGTATAAATTTATAAAGCAGGGATGGGACGGTGCAAAGGAAAATGGCATGCGATTCAATGCAAAATTTTATTTAATGTAATTGTGCACGATCCTTTAAAAACAATCGTTCAAGTTTGTTCTTCCTTTGTTTTGATTGTGTGCATCAATTCCTCACGGGAGTGATTTTTCACATTATGCTGATTGAAATATTCGTGCAATGTTTTTGGAATGGCCTCTAGGAATTTTTCCTGTGTATCTGAAAAGAATTGGGTATGTGCTTTGGCTAGCGTTAGTCAGTTTATTCATGCATATTTTTTAATGTAATTGGAAATTTTACTCTCCCACCATTCGTGTATGTCTTCCAAAGTTAACATCTATGTGTTTTTTACTTTATGCATGCCCAAATTCAGAACTACCAGAAATAAAACCAATAATGTAGTCTAATGGAAAATACGAGAAGTTATCAATTGATCCTTACACAGAGGAACATATATCACAACATCATATATAAGTACACATAGAGACATAAGTAAGCATACAAAAAATGTGGGAGAACCATCAATGCTTTTAATTAGATATATAAAACAACCTCTCTCTCTCTCTCCATTACATAGCCACACACACACATATGCATTCTATACAATTATCATTCATTTACACTTTGTAACTACATGGTCGTCTGACTTAACTGTATGTTCGACTAAATTCACTAACTGAATTTTGCAGTTGACTTGGATGTTCAACGGATAGTTCTAGTCGATAAAGCTGACTAGCCCCTACAACATGTACTCTTGTACACTCTACCCTTTCTTATATAGGAAGTAAATCCAATGGATCTGTTAGTCCTCTTCATACACAATAAGCTAAAAATGGGACTTAATGATGGTTTTAAATACCTGCCACTTAGTTATTGTTGGATCTCCCTTTATCCTAAGTGTCTATGTGTGGTTTTCCCACCAATATTGGGCATGGTCTTTAACTTCAATTGGGAAAATGATGTATTTTTCTCTTCTCCTATGTTATTAACACTAAAATAGACTATTATATGTGCAACCATCGATTCAAATTAATAACATCAATCTCACCGTGATAGGGTTTGATATCCAATTTCACCTCCATTTTGATCATATATTGGGAAGAAGTGATGTTGGAACATGGTCTCCCTTTCTATGGCTCCTTTTATAGCTCCTTTTCTATTTATTCTTTGTCACCATATTTCTTGTCAGAACTATTTTTTGAGTTAGAGCTACCAAACTCCCTAAAAGGTCTAAAATTTCTCTCTATATTTGCCATGAGAATTGTCATGTTATGAGATATGTCAAAGACTTATGCTTATAGATTTGAAAACCTCTCATCCAAGTCACCCCTTGTACTTTTATTGTATTCATCCACCAAGGATAGGGTTTCAAGACTTTTTATTTAATCCAATTTCTAGATCCTACAATTTCCCACAAAATATCCAAAGAAAACTTATATGATACCAATATGATCTGTAAAGTGCCATGGATATTCCGCTGGAATAGTTTTTCATAACAAATATTACAAGTTTTTTCAAATTCTTTGTTATGCAATGTTTTACTTAAGATTAAGATTTAATTTTACTAGCTTGGCACTAAATTACTAAAATAAGCTAAGACTAAAACAAACAAAAAAGATAAAACAAATACCACACCATCCACACAATGAACCCAATATGGGAAAACCAAGCCAAAAGGTAACAACTATGCCATCTATTTTCTTCTTAGATATGAAATGAAAACACAAATAAAGGTGAACTCATTATGGAGTTTGGATTGACATTGTGGCATGTATGATTGCTGCAAGGTATTCTACTTCCTCTGTTCTAATCCAATATCCCACTTCCTTGCTCTACTCAACTATGGAATGGTAAATAACAAGAATGGAACCCCTTCATTTTCTAGCGGACCAATATTTAACATGTCACGATAACCATTTAGAGTTAGTTTTAAGGTTTTGTATTCCTCAACTCTCAATTAGGGTTAGTGTTTTCGACCCTCTAGAATCTTCTTGAAATTCCACACTTGACTAGCTCCACATGTCAACTTACAAGAAGCATAAATTCCTCATACAAACTTTGATTGTAGTGATACATACATTGTTGGAAAGCTCTTAGTGTGTGTAACATATTTTGGAGGTTGGGACTATGTCGACAAATTTTTTACCCCAAAAAACTAGCTCTAGAATTTTCAAGACCCAAAATCACCAAAATAAGACCTACCCCTAGAATGGGTCGTATGAGTCAATAACTCCAAATTTTCACTCAAAAAGTGCCAAAATAGATGAAAAATTAGATATTGGTTCATTCAAATCATTAAATATTTAATTCAAGATACAAATACAAAAAGTTGGAATAATAAATAGCCTTGAGACTATATGTCATTCACTAAGGTGTCAACACATCATCACTTACTTTTATATTTGACTCAATAAATATTACATCTTGAAACCCTCCCTTAATATACAATTGGAAAATATGTGGTAAAGATAGTGTAAAAAATAAACATTACAATAATCCCCACTAATGTTTGATTGGGTATGAAATACAATGTTAACACAATCTTGACTATCATGAGGTGAAAACTAGTTCTCAACAAAGAGTCAATCTTCAAAATGGTAGACTATAAAACACCTTTACATGGGCCTCTTCAAAACTAATGAAGAAAATAAGAATTTAAACATAGTCTCTTTCTTTAGAACTAAATCCTCCAAAACACCTTTGCATTAACATCTTAAAAATTGACAAAGGAAACACAAGTTTAAATGAGCACATGCATGGATAATGAGAGTGGAGAATCAAGTCCCACAATGTTGTTAAAACACGATCTTCAAATAAATACCATAAAATATGGTAAAGAGCATGTTTATTTGAAAGTGATCAAATGGATTTGCAAGAAAGTTGTGAAGATAAGCATAAACTCTCCATTCATGTAAGCCAAAATATCGATGAATCTAATAGTGATCCAATGAAGCTACAATTAAATCAAGCATCGAAGATCAACAAGAATCATTCAATTAATGAATTTGGGAAAGAATATGAAAAGTCTCAAGAAGCACTACAAACATCACATGTGATAATATGGAATATCCATGAAAATGCATGTTTTGAACCACACACATGTGCAAAAAAATAGAAAAAATGGTTGTTTATAAAAATCTATCCAAAAGTGATTACTGTTATAGTCAATTAATTAAAATGAGAAATGAGAACTATACAACTATAGTTGAGAGGAAATTAATTGATAAGATGTCCTCAAATCATGAACTCATTGAATTTTATCATGACCTATCATTAATCCAACTACAATAATGGGTACCAAACCAAATGTTGTCTTACTTAATGGTCATAGTCATAGAAAGGTTTTCAAGCATTAATAAGAATGCTTAACTAGTCCAACATGAAATGATATCTCACCAATAGTAAATGTGATGCCTAGACTCTATCTATAACTTATAACTTAGATTCAACCATTAACACAACAACAACATTGAAAATAACATATATATGGAATAAGTGACCATAGCCATCAAAATGTCAATATTCATTGCTTTCATTCTACCATTAACCAATCATAGCTATATTAAAAGGATAATCCATAACAAACAGAATGTGATAACATAAACATAATCACAATGCCATTAGATCAAATAGTACCATAACACAAAATGTAAGACAAGATGATATCAATATCCAAGCATTTGGTGACTCATTTCATCATTGTCATTAACCATCCATTATCCAATGACCATCAAAAACCAATAATCAACCACCAATTTTAGAGTATGATAAAAATATAATAATTTGTCCTTGTTGAACTTCGTTGATTTGAATTTCACTAAAATCACCCTCAAAAATATCTAAATTTCCAATTATAACTACACATGGATTAAGCGACCTCAAAAAATCATAGCATTATGTAATCATGCAATTTGTACACCTAAAAATTGTAATCCCATTAAAAAAAATATTCTCAAACTCGCATGAAAAATATTTGTTTTGGATCCTCATGAAAAGACATTGGATGGAAAAGGGGGAATTATTGTCTTATAATCCTATTCCATCATTTTTCAACCCTTTCCAATGTCATTAGACTATTTAAATACACAATCATAATAGTCATGCATGATAATTGTCCTTTTAAGATTCCAATGACATTAAATACTATACATAACCCTTATTTCAATTCTAATACAGTTTTTTTGCATGATTCATTAAGAAGACATGCTCAATAGTGCAATAGAACTATCCAAATTTAGTATCATGTGTATTAAGTACAAGAATAAATTAAATAATAGCTCAAAAATGTTCACATTAGGTATAGAGTTTCTTGATGAGGTTAAAAGAACCCATAAAACCCAACCCTAGAAGTACTCATAACCTCCCAACTATGTCTAAGGTACTATTAGTTTTTAACCAAGGTGCATGTATGTGTGGGTCTTCAACCTTCCACTTGAGCACTAGATTACTAATGATGCTCAACACTTTGATGTTTCTGCATACTCATAGGATGTCTTCTATTATAATGATCATACACTTCAATCAATGCTTTAGGGGTTCCTTTGTCCTAACAATCTGTTATGACCCAAAAGGGGAATATATAGAGTTAAATGTATATGATATGACCCAAATGGGGGGAATATATGGGGATAAATGTGCATTTAATGTGTAAATATATATGTAATAGGGTCAGCATAATAATAAAGGGATCTCATGTGTAGGTGTGAATAGGTATATATAGAGATCATATATGCATTATTGTAGACATGTGAATTGTGGTGTATGAATGTATTTGGTTATTTGGAGGAGGCACTCCTATTGTTTAAGGTGTTATTGTGTAACTTATACATATTGGATTTTTGCTCCACACTCACATTTTTATAAATGGTCTGTACTCATGTTCTGTTATGATATTTAATCATTTGGTACATTACATATGGTATCATAGCATCAATCCTAGGGTTTTTCTTCCTCAAGCAAGTCATCTTGGAATTTTTTCTATAACATTTTTTCAGGGCCACTTCAAAAAGTGGAACTTAGAGGTTATTTAGAATACATAGATAGGTATATGTGGTAATGATTTCAAGTTCTTGGTAGTTATACTTTCATAGATATTCCCTATGGAAGATAGGGTTTTTGACTAGTCCTATAACTAGTCTCAAACATGCATTACAGATAAAACATTCATATATTATTCAAAGAGGATCCAAATTCTATGAGACATGTTGAATTTTAAATAGGACAGATAGTAGTATTTCTAGTACAAATTTTAGAATCATTTATCAAATATTGGATGCATGGAATTTTGTACAAGTTTGCTCTCCATAATAGTCTAAAAATAAGCAAGATGTGGGAAAGTTATCATAAATTTCATTTGGAACCTAAAATTTTGGTCATACCTATGGAATTGCAGAGAAGACACATCCTTGTACTACAAACCAAAATTTTAGATTCATAAGGGATGAAATTTCATAAATACATCAAAAGGAAGGTCGGTCAGGAGGACAGACTCCGAATCAGGGTTTCAAAGGTATGTTTACTTAAAACTATCATAAATTTTGATTGGGATGTTTGATTGAGGTGATTCAAAATCCATTGGAAAGAGAAAACACATAATTTTTATGAGAAAATTTATTATAACTATTTAATATCATTATTCTTAATATATTGAGGTTGTAAGTTGAGGGTTGGGTTTAGACCTCACTTAATAATCAATGGAAATACCTAAATTTATAGAAGATGAAGATAAAGATGAAATCAATACCTTAAAATGGTTAAGGGTGGTAAAATAACATTGTGAGACTCCTTTATGGGAAAGAATTAAGTTTGATGGTGAAGCTTGCAAGTGATGGGATATCCTTGATGAAGGTACTAGATTCTCCCCCACATGGGAAAATTTTGAAAAACTCTTCTCAAATAAATGGATCAAGGACACAAATAGGGAGGAGGTGTATAAATTTCAAGAGGATTTAAAATAATAACAAGAAGATATAAATAATAATGGTGATGAGCTATCTAAGATATGAGACCTTAATGAAGCACTTGTTGAAGAAGTTCAAAAATTAAAACAGGGAATGAGTAGTAAAGGGAAGTGGGAAAAGGATGAGGCAAGGGAAGAATTGAAAAAGAAAGATGAAGAAATATGTAAATTATGAAACCATAATAAAATAATATTGGATGAGGTTAAGATATTGAAAGAACAAAAGAAGCATTATCAAAATCAAGAAGAAACGGGGATCTTGGATGACAAATCTATCAAAAGACTTGAAGAGAACATTTTCAAGAAGGTTGAGGAATCCCTAAATACTAATGAGTTAAAATTAGAAATGAAATCCAAAATTGAAGAAGGACGTCAAAATTTGATAAATGGGGTGACATTGCAACTTCAAAATGATAATTAAAGAAAATAAGAATCAAGAAGGTCACTGGAAGATACTTGAATAAGTTGAAATTAATCTAGAGGATGTACATTCCAAATATGATGGTATTATCTCCAATGCTAGAGAAATAAAATACCAAGAAAAGATGATAGAGGATTCCATTGTCTCTGAAAAGAAGATAGATAAAATGGTTGTGCAAAATGAAGAAAAACCATCAAATGTGAAACCATATCAACACCCTCATTATTAGGAAATATTTTAAGGAAGACAAGAATATCAATTTGAGAATTATCAAGGAACAATATGGAATACTAATCAATATTCATATAATATGGCATCACAAAACCATTATTCAACAAGATATTATCACAGACCAACATCTACTAAAAATTGGAGAAACTTCAACAACAATACATGGAATCAAGGGAAAGAAAATTATGCAACAACTAGCCACCAAAGATTACGATAAAAAAGAATTGATTTTGGATGGATGTATCATCATCAATGGAAAGAATAAAGTAGGAACATAGGAAAATTATATTACTTTGTTTCATCACATGTGAATCCTTTAATTGCAAAGCTTTGAAAACAAAGCTTTTTGAAGGAGGGTATTATGTTATGACCCAAAGGGGGAATATATAGGGTTAAATGTATATGATATGACCCCAAGGGTGGGGGCATATATCTGGCTAAATGTACATGTAATGTGTAAATATATATGTAATAGGGTCGACATAATAGTAAAGGGGCCTCATGTGTAGGTGTGAATAGGTATATATAGAGATCATGTATGCATTATTGTAGACATGTGAATTGTGATGTATGAACGTATTTAGTTATTTGGAGGAGTTTCTACTGTTTTTTAAGGAGTTATTGTGTAGCTTATATATCTTGGATTTGTGCTCCATGCTCACATTTTGGTACATGGTGTGTACTTCTGTTCTGTTATGATATTTTAAGCATTTGGTACATTACAAAATTACCATGGTTAGTGTTTTTCCTTTGTGTGAGTCCATTTATTAGCTCTAGAATAAGCTAAGAAGATCCATGATAATGAAATAACAAGTGTATTCAAATCTTGTTTTCATGTGGGATTTTCATTTGTGCTTGTTCCAGAAGGAAAGCTAGTGATCAATAACTTTCCTTCTAGCACAAAGATGTAATCATTTATTTGGGGCAAATTTGTTCCCAGGTGCCCTTTTAGCACAATCGCATGCATTAGCAATGAACATGTGTTTCCCTAACCCTATTTTTTATTCCCCTATATGACGAGCCATGATCATTGGTGGATAGACAAAGAAAGGGGGAGATTTCACCCGAACCATAGTCAGTATTTTGATGTTGTTGTGAGCTATACAATTGTTCTTATGTTAGAAGGAAAGTTATAAATTGCTAGATTTCTATCTAGCATAAGAACACGCATAAGCGCATGGTAAAAGGCCATATTTCGCTATTGTTTTTTGTTTATAGTTGTAGGGATTATTTTTTCTCCAGTTCTATAAGTAAAAGAATGACCATGTATTAACATCTCCATTTGATTTTTTGTGTATGTCAATGCTATAAACTTTTTTGAATTGGACTGGAGTTATTTCTCTTCTTGATTATATTAGTATAACTAAAATGTTTTTCAAACATTGTAGGAGGTTTTTGAAATAATAAAACCTTTTAAGATAATTTAATGAAACTAGTTTATTAAAATTATAGATTGGTTCAAAAATAATAACTAAACTTGTTCATTAAAATGGTAGGTTTCTCCCCAAATAATAAATTGCAAGGCTTTCTTTAGAGATTTAGGGTGTGATAAGTAATTGATCCATACATGATGTTATATTTCTTATCTTATTTGGTTTCTAAATTCTTCAAGATC
>ML825732.1:29677-45272 GCA_009831015.1 Picea engelmannii | reverse complement strand
CTAATTACTCAGATGAAGTATGGTTTCGAGAGTTGATGCAGTTGATGGTGATGGTGATGCTCATGATCTAGTCATGAAATAGTCTAGATGACTATATTGATGCTACTGGGTAAATGGTATGTTTTTGTGCTCAAGTCCATTACATGTAAATACCTCTCTAGCTAGGAGGGAGTGTTAATATTATGGTAGCTGCGGGAGGTATTTACCTCCACGTGTGAACCTGACGAGAACAGAAGACTCCGGGAAGCAAGAGAAACCCTAATGAGTTGGCTAATAACCCTATAAGCCTTGTCGGCTCAAGAAGATAATTTATATTAGGCTATTATCCTCCAAGAGAAGAAGTTGACTAGAAATAATAATAATATACTAAACAGACACATATACAGAAGGATAAGTCGGCCCCAACAAAAATGGCAGGACTACTATAAATACAAGGTGCTAGTTCTCATTTGTAGCATCTCAGAATTGCAGTTCCCAGTTTTGGTGTGCACTGCAGCTCCAGTTTGGTGCACACGTGTGGAGGAGGACTGCAGGTGCAGGTGCAGCTGTAGCAACAACTACTTTCAGTGTTGTCTTGGACTATCTATTGGCGAGGGTTTGGACTATCTGATCAGCTTTTGTGATGTGCTATCCTTGGGGAAAGGTGCGCTACCCCTTTGTTTGGCTATCTAGCCTAGGGTTTTATCCTGGAGGAATTCTCAGTCAAGGTTAAGGTGCTCGGAGGGAGGCTTCGGCCTATGGTTGGGTGACGAGGGTATTGTCAATGGTAAAATTAGCACACCATCTTCTGTATTCTAACAGATTAAACATTAGAAAATAAGCATGGAAGCTAGTGGTGCTCAACAAATAATTGACCAATTCGATAGTATGGATATCGACAAATCAGGACCTTGTTAGAGTTTAAGCTATTATTAGGTTTCTTTTCAATTTACTAGATAACCATAGCATAGATAAGATCACTGTGAAATACACAATCACAAGAGACACATCATTTATCCTGGGAAACCCTCATCGGGGAGAAAACCCAGCAAAAACTTCCTTAATATAGATAGCCAATACAATGCCAAGAGAATAAAACAAACAATACAGAAAGTCCTCTCCCAAGTATGCACCTCTCTCTCTCTCTTCCTTCTTCTCCAATTGCATCTCCAAACTTGTGCTATGATGAACAAGTGAGTGAGTGAACAAATGAGGCGCTAGCCTTTCTTATTTATGTTGGATTACTGAGAGGGGTGGTGAATCAGTAATAGAGAAATTTAATCATTTTTAATCATATAATCCAAGTGTTATATCAATGTAGCATTATCATCCAATAACTACAGAGTAAATAAGAAATGAACATATGAACAATCATACACATACATAGTACACCATTGTTTTACATGGAAACCCAAATCGTGATAAAACCACATAATGCTTTTTCTTATATGTCTTGAAGAATTACATTCATTGGAAGCACCAATTTCCTTTGTTTTCCAGCTGCAACTGGAAGGAGGCTCCAACCCCCTAGTTTCTCAGGCTACAACCTGAGGGAAGCTCCAACTCCCCAATTCTCTGGATACAACTAGAAGGAGGCTAAAACCCCCCATGTTCTTCGGATACAACCAAAAGGTGGCTACAACCACCTGTCCTTGCCCTGTCTTGCCACCCTGAAGTAGAAGTAGAATGATGGAACCACTTTCACACTATCACTGTGAGATATACCACTATAAACCTTTACCAATAAATTTGAACCATGCATCAACCTGTACCTCAACCTGTAATCAACCTGTACCATAAACAAGTTCATCAACCATGCACCAACCTGTACCAAACAACCTTTAATCAACATGTACCATAAACAAGTGCATCCAACCATGTACCAAGTATGTATTGTTGGCCCTTGGTTATGGAAGGAAGCAAAGTACAAGGAAGAAATGGTAAAAAGTGAGCTTCGCGGGAGACACAGTGATTGTCACTGGGTCGAATTGAGCAGAAGAGTAGAAAAGATGGAGCGAAGTGCGGAAAAGAAAGTCGTTGGGCGAGGATATTGAGGATGACATATCAGCAAGGAAGATGGATCGAGGACAACTCAGAAAGTGGAAAAGCCACCATTGGATGCTTTGGAGCACCACGTGATAAGTAAGGGAAGGCAAGTTGGCGAAGCCTGGAAAAAGCAGGTCACATTGACCTAGGGTTTTAGACACCTAGGGTTTTGGTATCTAGGGTTTTGGCACTTAGGTTTCAGCCTAAGGCTGTCGGTGAGGTATTGTAATGTATAAATAAAGGTCAAGAGGACCTGGGTCAGGTTGGTCATTGAGTATTGACACAATATTGTTGTTGATCCATCTCTATTGTGGGAGAGATTATTGTATTTAGAGAGAGAAGTGCTGAGAGAGAGAGCCTTCTAGTATTGTAAGATCTTTAGCTGTGTACAGAGATCAAGTCCTGCAGCTGGGTGCGTAGGAGAGGGGAGAGAAAGAGAGAGAGGAAAGAAGATCCACTAGTTGAGAGTGTATACAAAAACTATATGCTTTACCTTAATGAATTATAAGCACAGCTGTGTGGACGTATCCCTAGAGAGAGGGTGAACCATGTATATCTTGTGTTGTGTATGTGTGATTGTTGCTTTGATCTCTGTTGTTGTTATCTTTTTATTTACATTGTTGTGTTAGATCAGATCTATAACTGCACATGAGAGATCTAAATTGATAAGTGATAGTTGCATATTGCGTTGTTGTTCTACTAGACCCACTTGATATTCCCCTGGTTGTAGACATATTTTTCCTGCAACCCCCTCATAGCTTCTTTGGGTGAGACTGCATTTGCTTTGCAGGTGTTGTCGAAAAGGCTAGCAAATAGGGCTTGTTGGTGTGCTCTTGGAGTGAACCTTGGGTCTACCCCTGTGCCAACAAATGGTTCCGTTACTGGGACCATAATCTGTGTAAGAGAATTTCAAGGTGGTTCCCATCGAAGACAAAGATTCAAAAGCAGATAGAGGATCGAGACAGGGAATTTGTGGAATCCCAAAACAAAAACCATAAGTTGAGTACTGAAGATTGGCTACAAAGATACATCTTCACCGACATTCACGAGATCTTCTTTGGAGGAATCCATCAAGAGCTACATGAATGGTTGGCTAGGTTAGCTGATACCCAGTTTGAGATCAGATATAGACCTCCTGTAGTTTGGATGTCGACGTTTATCCAGAAGGTTAAGAGAGTTGATAACGCTGTATCCAGAGCGATAGATCATTGCTTTGATAGTACCATTGGAGGGTTTATCACCGAATTTGTTGTTGACATAGTAGAGTCATATAGCCAAGCCGAGAGATATTGTTTCAAAGGACCTAGAGGGAAATTTTTGCATTTTTTGAAGTTAAGAATCAAGATTCTCTTGCATGAAAACCATATCTTGAAGATACAGTAGACCAGTGGGATCTGAAAAGGGTAATGTTCAGGAATTCAGACAACAACAGTGACACAGAAGCTGGACATACGCGCAGTGGAAAAGTATTCAGATGGATTCACCTTGAGAACCTGTTTAAGAAAAACTACGGGGAAGAGGGTTTCTACAGTGGAGAAGAGGTGGATCTGACAGACGAAGAGCACTCAGAACCCACTAGGGAAGAGGAAGAAGTTGCTGAAGAACTTTGCCAGGACGAGACAGAAACATTAGGAACTGCACAGACTACTGAAGTAAGTAATATAAATCCTCCTGTTGTTTTAGAAACGCTAAGTAATCAAAATATTTAGAAGCACCAGAGTCCTCAGAGCACTATTACTAGTAGTTCAACATCTACTCAGACAAGAAATCTAGGCAACTCCATGGCAGATGAGATGAGGCTCCCTATATTTAGAGGAGATGGATCTGAAGATCCTGATCAACACTGGTTCTTGTGTGAGGCTGTATGGAACATTAAAAACATCACCGACGAAGTTGTTAAAAGAAGCCAATTTAGCACTACGCTGAGGGATCACGCATTGAGCTGGTACATGAAGCTTGTCCAGGGAATTGGCACCCTAAACCAATGAATGAGATCAAGAATGCACTGATTGCATTGTTTAAGAAACCTAATTCGGAGTCACAATGTATTACAAAGATGAAGGAGATCAAGCAGAAGGTAGTCGAACCTATTTGGGAGTTCGATAAGAGATTCAAGACCCTGGCAGACCGATTGACTTTCAAGATCCCAGATGAGAAGAACAAAGAATGGTTTATCGCTGCTCTTTTACCACATATCAGAGTTCCATTGATTCTGCAAAATATTTCCTCGTAGGTAGAAGCATTGGAGATAGTCGTGAAGCTCGAATTAGCCTGCATGGGAGAGTCTAGCTCAGGTATGAGTCGGATCTTGAGCCAGCTGACTAGTTTGTCTCTATAGGTTGAGGATATGAAGAAGGACAAAAGGGAAGACATTTGGTGTATCATATGAAAATCATAAGGCCATGACAAGGAGCACTGTCCCCTATTTCACGAATATTTGGCTTTTGGAGCTCCAAGCTCTTTGAAGCAAGTCACATTACCTTGATGCGAAGTATGCAAAAATTGACATCGCCCTAGTGAGTGCTATTATATGCAGAAGTATGTTTAGACACCTGGAAACCCATACTGCACCTTCTGTAAGTTAGTAGGGCATGATGATAGAGACTGTAGGGCCTATGACCTCATGCATGAAAGGTCAAGAGATGTATACAAGATCCAAGGTGAAGTACATCAAGAATGAAACAATGCACAATATAACTCCCCGGGAAGAGGAAACTTGAATCCTCGTGGTGGATTTAGAGGAAGAGGACGAGGAGGAGGTATGGGCCGAGGCCAAGGACAAATAATCTGTTATAACTGTGCACAACCAAGACATATAGCAAGGGACTGTCAGAACCCTTGTACCACTTGCAGTTATTGCAACTCCTTCGAGCATGTCATTGAGGATTTCCCTGTACTTCTAGCGAAGCTTCAAGAAATACGAGGACCTCAGCAGAACCCACAAGTACAACTAATATATGTTGAACCCCATGGAACAAACCCTAGAGTATCTATTATCACTCGAGGAGGTGATGCTACAGGAGAATATAGAGCAGCCCAAGGTAAGACTGCAGAAGGCCTCGGAGTAAGAAAAGTTGCGGAGAAGACCCCAACGTTCGATGATAAGAAAGAAAGACAGATATTTGAGGAGGAAAGAAAAGAGTTCAAAGGAGATCAAGGATCTTCATCAAAGACATGACCATAAATAAGAGAATACGGAATGCGTCATGCATTTGATCAGTCGGCTTCGCCAAAGGAGGGAAAATAAGTAAGTAAGCTCATCAAATTTTTATACTCTTGTATTAAATTGATTTCGGATGAAAATGATGTACAAAAATTATAGAACTTAATCAAACAGTATGAGATAGGGAAAGTAGACCCCTTACTGAATAGGGAAGTACACCAAATTGGTAAGAAGAGAAGGAAAAATAAAGAATTACACTTGAATGCTTAGATAGGAGAGTATGATATAGACTATGTGGTCCTCGACTTAGGGTTGGAGGTCAGTATCATGATGAAGCAAATGTGGGCGCTAATGGGAAAACCCAAGCTGATATATTCCCCTATCAGGCTTCACATGGCTAATAAAAAATATGTCAGCCCATTTGGATGGTTGGAACTTGTCCCTGTGGACATTGATGGAGTTAGAACATTTGCATATTTTGAGGTGATTGAAATTGTTGATGACAACTACCCTTACCTTGCATTATTATTAATTGACTGGGCCTTCAACAATTCTATTGTTGTCAACCTAAAGAAGAGGCGTATGACATTTGAAAGAGATGGCCTTTGGGTCATTGCACCTTTAGATCTAGATGAGGGTCCTCGATATACAGAGACTATCAAAGAAGAAGATCATGCATACGAACTGGAAAACATCTACAAGCTGACATCCAGACAAGAGAATTACATCAACCCTACAACTAATGGGAATATGAGCTAGCGAAGTGATGACGTGTGTTCATCATATTGAGAAGAAGCGCTGGAGAACTGGCAGAACCATATGTATGAAGTATCCATAAGGAGATTTGCTCGACTGACTAGAGAGGTTCACTAGATTGGTACAACCATAAGTAACTTACCTACCTTTGATGGTCTAAATCCTTTAGAATCCTTCTTGAAGGAATTTGAAGAAATTGTACCAACACAACAGAGGTTGTTGGCTATGGATGAGGCCCTGAAATCCACACCAACAAGATGGTGTGGAACACATAAAAGAAACATCACAGACTGGACACAATGCCGAACCTTGATCACAACATGGTTCTTAGCACAAACAGTAAGCTGCGAAGTAAGGTACACAGGTCAAAGTTTCCCAAAGGACCATGTGTGAATCTGTGAAGAGGCCTGGAGTGACATCCCTCGAGAAAAATGGATGCATAGATTCATTAACACACTGGACACGACCCCTATCAACTGATACCTTTAAGTGGTGTTGCGCCTCGTCACTACAGATTGGGAAGGTATGATTCACAACTTTGTAACCACCTTTTTCTTTGAAAGTGAATATCCTTCAGTAGAACAATAATTTCATATCATGATACAAAAGGTATTTGAGGTGGCATCCAACCTCCCTATGGAACAAGAAGAGGACGAATGGACTGCACCTCTCCAAAAATTGCAGAGTTGCTACAACATCAATGTTGATGATGATGACAATCCCAAGAAGGTAAACATCACTGAAACAAAAGGCCAAAGAGATGTGGAAGGACCAGGAGTTGAGCTACCATTTATTGGTTAGCCCATCAAGATCAAAAAGGTCAACATTGGGACAGAGGAGACATCGAATCTTGCCAATGTCGGAGATTACTGGGATGTTACCACCATTGACAAGATTACAAAATTGTTGCACGAATATCAAGACTTGTTTCTGACCAAGTTCAATGATATGAAGGGTATCAAAGGACCTATGGGATATATGAGAATACCTTTTAAAATAGATGCAAATCCAGTCAAGCAAAGATCCTATAGGTTGAACTCGAAATACAAGGAAAAAGTGAAGACTGAGCTTGATAGAATGATGGAAGAAGGGATTATTGAACCTGTCGAAGAGTCGAAGTGGATCATCCCTATGGTAGTACAAGAAAAGAAGACAGGAGAATTCAAGATATGTGTGGACCTCAGGAAGTTGAATGATTCTTGTCTGCATGATCCTTTCCTGACACCTTTCATTGATGAAGTATTAGACAACGTAGGAGGCCAGGAGGTATATTCTTTTACAAATGAATTTTCATGATACCATCAGATCCAGATTGCCAAGGAGGACCGCCAAAAGACTACATTTGCCACAGAATGGGGATCCTAACAATATAAAGTAATGCCCTTTGGAATGAAGAATTCCCTAGCCATCTTTTCCAGGGTAGTGGTCGAAGCGTTCAAAGAATTTTTGCATAAATTTTTAGAAGCTTATTTTGATGATTGGACTGTGTTTAGTTTGTTGAAAAATCATATTGAATGTCTAAGGCTAATGTTGGATAAATGCAGGCAGTGTCAAATTTCTTTAAATATGAAGAAGTGCATATCCTTCTCACTATTCAGAGTACTATTAGGCGATATTGTATGCAAGCAGGGATTTTTGGTTGATCCATCAAAGATTGCAATTATAGTTGATTTTCCACCACTTACTTCAGTCAAACAACTGCGCACTGCACTAGGACATACTGGTTATTATAGGAAATTTATTAAAGGCTATGCTCAAATCACAAAACTGATGGAGAAGCTGTTGAAGAAGGACTGTCAGTTCGACTAGATAGATGAATGCCACCAGATCTTCGACACACTGAAACAGAAGATGGTCACTGCGCCCATTCTAGTTTTTCCAGATTGGAACAAGGAATTTCATGTGCATGTCGATACGTCTTCTATTGCATTAGGAGCAGTACTGGCACAACCTGGAGAAGGGGATATCGACCATCCATTAGATTTCGCTAGAAGGAAGCTATCTACAGCTGAAATGAACTATACCACTACAGAAAGAGAAGGATTAACCATGGTGTATGCACTTCAAAAATTTGGACACTACTTGTTGGGAGGACACTTTAAAATGTTCACAGATCACTCTGCACTGAAGTACCTAGTCAACAAGACAGTGTTGGGGGGGCGGATATGCATATGAATTCTACTATTTCAAGAATAGGATTTTGAAATCATAGTTACACCAGGAAGAATGAACAAGGGTCCTGACCACTTGTCGAGTTTGGAACATGGTGAAGAACCCACCAGTTTGGAGGATATATTGTCGGATGCACAATTGCTCGCAATTAGGAAGATTGATGACCACTTCACAAACATAGTCCAGTTCCTGTCAACAGGAATGGAAGCTAGTGAGTATACAATTAACCAGAAGAAACGACTCATGGTGCACGCTGTAGACTTTTCACTTATAGCTGGTCAACTATACAAACTGGGCCCTGATGAGATACTAAGAAGATGCATTATGGAGACAGAGAGACCATTGATCCTTGCAGAAGCTCATGAAGGCATCGTAGGAGGACACTACGTAGGGAGAGCGACTATGCAGAAGGTCCTACGAGCTAGCCTTTGGTGGCCTACCTCACACAGAGATGCTAAGGATTATGCTAGAGCCTGTGATGTATGCCAGAGACTTGGGACACCATCCAGACGAGATGAAATTCCATTACCACCTCAGATGACCGTACAAGCATTTGAAAAGTGGGCCATTGACTTCGTGGGGCCTATAAACCCACCAGGGAAATGCACAAGAGCAAGGTATATCATTACTGTGACATAATATTTAACCAGATGGGTTGAGGCTAGAGCATTCAAGGACTGTAGTGCAACTACAACTACACATTTTATATTTGATGACATAATAACTAGGTTTCGATGCCCCAAAATCCTTATGAGTGATCAAGGCACACATTTCATCAATAATACAGTTGAAGCCCTAACTGAAGAATTTGCAGTCCACCATCAAAAGAGCACACCTCACCATCCAAAAAAAAATGGAACAGTTGAAGCATTCAATAAGATCTTGGAGACAACATTGAAAAAAATTTGCAGTGTGAATAGGGACGACTGGGATCTAAGAGTACCTGCAGTGCTATGGGCCTATAGAACCACTTGAAAGAAATTAACAATGCAGACCCCTTTCAAGTTGGTTTATGGTCTTGAAGCTATTGTCTTGATGGAACATTTGGTACCAAGCTTAAGGATTACTGCATTTACAGACATGGATGATACTGGCGCTGTTCGTGAGAGGCTTGCATAGTTGGTTGAACTGGAAGAAGACAGATTCATTGCTGGGTTCCATCAACAAGTTTAGAAGGAAAGAGAGAAGGCCTATGATGATAGGCACATCAAGAAGAAGGCATTCAAGCAGGGTGACTTAGTGCTGGTGTATGACAGTAAATTTATAAAACACCCTGGGAAGTTCAAAACACATTGGCTAGGACCATATGAGATATCCTATGTTACAGAAGGAGGATCTACGTAGCTGAAGACATTGAATGGAAAATGGAAGGAAGGATTTGTGAATGGGAGTCAACTATTGTACTATGACAACTAGCTACCTCGCAGCTCTCCATAGAAGCAAGAAGAAAAGGGTCTAGGTACCAGGTGCAGTTGGAATTGGGTACCAGACACAGAAAAAATAGTCTGCACAAGAAGGGAGAGGAGGCACAAAGAAGAAAGCAAAGGCTGCACTGTGCAGTCCAAGTCGAAGAAAAACAGAGGAACCAGATCTGAAGTGCATCGGGACGAGTCACATGTGAGAGTTGGGGGCCTGTTGGCCCTTGGTTATGGAAGGAAGCGAAGTACAAGGAATAAAAGGTAAAAAGTGAGCTTCGCGGGAGACACAATGGCTTTCATTGGGTCGAAGTGAGAAGAAGAGCAGAAAATATGGAGCGAAGTGCAGAAAAGCAAGCCGTTGGATGAGGAGATCGAGGATGACAGATCAACAAGGAAGATGGATCGAGGACAACTCAAAAAGTGGAAAAATCCACCATTGGATGCTTTGGAGCACTGCACAAGAAGGAAGGGAAGGAAAGCTAGTGAAGCTTGGAAAAAGAAGGTCAAGTTGACCTAGGTTTTTAGACACCTAGGGTTTTGGTATCTAGGGTTTTGGCACTTAGGTTTTGGCCTAAGGATGACGGTGAGGTATTTTAATGTATAAATAAAGGTCAAGAGGACCTGGGTCGGGTTGGTCATTGAGTATTGACACAATATTGTTGTTGATCTAGCTCTATTGTGGGAGAGATTATTGTATTGAGAGAGAGAAGTGATGAGAGAGAGAGCCTTCTGGTATTGTAATATCTTCATCTGTGTGCGGAGATCAAGTCCTGCAGCTGGGTGTATAGGAGAGGGGAGAGCAAGAGAGAGAGGAAAGAAGATATGCTAGCTAAGAGCATAGACAATAACTGTATGCTTTCTCTTAATGAATTATAAGCACAGTTCTATGGACGTAGACCTAGAGATAGGGTGAACCACATATATCTTGTTTTGTGTATGTGTGATTGTTGCTTTGATCTCTGTTGCCATTATCTTTTTATTTACATTGCTGTGTTAGATCAGATCTATAACTGCGCAGGAGAGATCTAGCTTGATAAGTGATAGGTGCATATTTCATTGTTGTTCTACTAGATCCACTTGATATTCCCGTGGTTGTAGACATCTCTGTTCTGCAACCCCCTCATAGTTTCTTCGAGTGAGACTGCATTTGCTTCGAAGGTGTTGCCGAAAGGGCCAGTAGCTAGGGCTTGTTGGTGCGCTCTTGGAGTGAACCTTGAGTCCACCCCTGTGCCAACATGTACCAATCATGTTTCAACTACTCATCAAGTATGACTCATCAATATGTACCAACATCATCAACTATACACCTCATGTATGTGCCAACTCATCAACTACTTGTCTTAACCATGTACTCAACATGTACCTGAGCCAAAAGCCCTCATAAATTTCATCATCCAAATCTAATTTGTAGCTATGTAATAGACCTGGTGTATATGATCACATTTTTTCAAACCTTCCTTAACTTTAACAACAAGAGACTAGCATTTTCATCAAACTTTTCTTTAGTCTCACATGCCTAGTTTTGGATTAGTCAACAACACTAACTTGAAGTAATCATAACTTTGTACCTGTAATGTATAAATATCTGAAACTGATACACAATGTCCTTCAGTGTGTTTTATGAAATTCCTCCAAGTGTCACTACTTGGAACCTCTCAGAAAAGGATTTATAGAAAAAATGACATACCTTGCTGAATTCTGACTTATTTTAGAGAGAGAGCTTGTAGAGTGTACCCTGCATGGAATATTTGTTGAAATGATATGAAACTATTACACATAATAATAAATACTGTACCCTAACCAAATTTTTTGTCTCACTAAATTTATATTTTTTATGAATACGTTATGACGTTTTTACTCGAAACACCTGTTTTTGACTAGTTTCAGGACTAGAGACAAACCCTATTTTCCACGGAGTGTAACTCCCAGAAGACAACGACCCACAAGATGAATTTTCTACCAAAGATACTTGGATATGTTTTCTCAATGGAATAACAATTTCAAAATATGAATCATTATAGAACAAAATTTATAGCGCAAATGGTGAGATGACCTGCAAATAACATACCTTAGGAAGCACCATCAAAAGAATTTATCCTTCCTTTCATTTCGGCCTTGTTTTCTTCACCTTCCCTCAGAATTTCAGCTTATATATACTTCTTTACCTCATAAACATATAGATATTCAATATTCTTTAGTGTGTTTTTAAAATGAGAGAGCCTTTCCTCTTATTTATACTCTCCAAGTAGCTTCCTTAAAAACATCTTCTAGGTCACTTGGCCCCACTTTCCTTATTTTAGGGTTAACCTACTTCTAATTTATCCATTAAATTTACTATTGAAATAATTTATTTTGTATTCACTTTGAATTATAATACAGTCATTACTTCACTTTATTATTTACCTTTTAAAATCTCTTAAACCACTTTGACTACTTTGACCTTTTGGGGCTTCTAGATGACATATGAGGGTCCTCCAACTTCGTAAGGCCATAACTCTCAAACCGTGAGGAGTTATGTGACGTTCCACATACCACTAGAAATTGAATGAAATGTACTATACATATAGAATAGTATTATCTAAAAATATATCATAACTCATACTGTTATCCATCAAACAAACTTGGGTCTATTACGTAAACCCGGGGTCTCCAATTTCTCATGTCCATAACTCTCTAACCATGAGGATTTATGTGACGTTCCACATACCACCAGAAATGGAATAACAAGCAATATCCATCTAGGATAGTTTACCTGATAAATTCATTGTCCTTCATCTCATTATTCTACAGTTAAGCATGAGTTCTCTTACTCCGCAAAGCGTCTTCCCGTGAGGGATTTCACCATAAGGGGACCACTTTGGAGTTCATCCATCTTTACTTCTTATCAAACATGACAAGACAATAATGAGTCATCTTTACATCAAACAATCTTGGTTCCATTACCCAAACCTTTGTGTTGTGGGGCTTTCTTCAAGGGTTGACATCAATGACAACCAACCTTAATCAACAATTTATATAATCTGGCAGGTGCTGAACTGAGGTGTCTTTTCGTTGGCTGGGCCGACTTCTCATTCTGGGTGGTTATAACCACTTTAATATATTCTGGGGTCCAAATTCTCATTTAGCCTATTAAAATTAGGGTTTGACCAATTCGCAAAAGGGGATTTAGTTCTTTACAATACCCGACATGATCAATCCACCAAAGGGGATTGATCTAATGAATAATACATCGATAATAAATAGAATACTATTTTCAGTTACAATACTTCAACACTCCCCCTTAAAAAGAAGGGTATTCTACAATAGCATCAGGCGAGAGAGAGGGTATCATCATCGACATCATCTTGGAACACTGACTGACATATCTATAAATCATCGAAAGTTTTTCTCATCATCAATATCATCATTCACATCAGGGAGCTAGAATGAAATCATTGTCCTCATCAACATGAGGCTAAGGTAACATCATCATCATCTTCAGTGTGAGGCTAAAGTAACATCATCATCTTCGGCATGAAATATGAAATAAAATCATCATCATCATAATCATCTTCAGCAAGGAGCTGAAGTGGCATCATCATCGTCATCTTCAACAAGAAGCTGAAGTGGCATCATCATCATCTTCAGCAAGAAGCTAAAGTGGCATCATCATCATCATATTCAAAAAGAGGTTGAAGTGGCATCCTCATCATCAATTGCATCAACATGGATTAGTATAACACTAATACATCATCATCATCGATAACAACACAAGGCTGATACAACATCAACAACAACAATATCACAGGAAAAAGGCTCGAGCATCATCAACATCAACACTAGGTTGAGTCTTTAGCATGAGGTTGGCATCACAAAATGAAGTTGGATACACAATATCATAAACATGAATCTGGAATCACAACACGAGGATGGAAACAAAAAATCATCAGCACGAAGCTGGCATCACAACGCGAGGCTGGAAACACATCATCAACACAAAGTTGGCATCACAACGCGAGGCTGGAAACACATCATCACATCATGAAGTTGGAATCATATTACGAGACTGTCAACATCATCACAACACAAGGTTGGCACATCATCACAGCATGAGGCTGGCACATCATCACAACACGAGGCTGGCACATCATCACAACACAAGGCTGTCATATCATCAGCATGAATCTGGCATCACAACACTAGGCTGGCACATCATCACAACAATTAAGATAGAACATCATCACATCAATTAAGTTGGCATAAAAACACTAGGTTGGCACATCATCACAACAATTAAGCTAACACGTCATCATAGCAATTAAGATGGAACATCAACACATCAATTAAGATGGCATGTCATCACAACAATTAAGCTGGCACATCAACACAACAATTAAGCTGGCACATCAACACAACAATTAAGCTGGCACATCAACACTACTCCCCCTTTCAAGGGAGGTCCTTTCGGACTATACCAAGCTTATCTTGAATGTGCTCAAACTTTAGACAAGATAGAGGCTTGATCAACACATCAACAACCTGTTCATCCATGCTAACATATTGGAGTTTTATGGATCCTCTCTGCAACATATCATGAATGAAGAGATAACGGATCTCTATGTGCTTTGACTCATCATGGAACACAAGGTTCTCCATAATTTTTATACAACTCTGGTTATCACATAGAATCATGGTGGCTTCCATATCCAGATAAAATAGATCTGTCAACAACATCTGAATCCATATGGCTTCACAACTGGCGGAACATGCAACAATGTATTCAGCTTCTACCATGCTCAGAGAAATGCTGAATTGCTTCCTACTCTGCCATGAGATCATGGATGAACTCAGATTAAAACAACATCCTGAAGTGCTCTTTCTATTAGAAACACTTCCAACTCAATCTAAATCGGTGTAACCACTCAGTATGAAGTCATGATCTCTAGTATAATAGAGACCAAAATCCAACATACCCTTAAGTTATATCATCATATGTTTTGCAACAACAATGTGAACATGTCTGGGTTCTACTAGATACTGACTCAAGTAAAAACATGTATCTAGCCTCGTATTCGTCAGATACATCACTGAACCAATAATCTGTTTGTTCAGGGTAGCATCAACCAATTCTGACGAGGTGTTTAGCAGGAGCTTCAACTTCATTTCCATGGGCGTGTTCACGGATTTACATTTCAACATGTCAAACCTCTTCATTTTAACTGCATACTTCCCTTGGTCAAGGAAGATCTTCTCTATGCTATGCCAAGGTTCAATACCTAAGAGATAATGCATTTAGATCTTCCGTAAAACTCTGTAGCGAGCTTCCTCTGCAATCTGTGATGAGCTTTTCTTCATCTTGTCAAGGATACATATTTTCTTCATCTTGTCAAGGATACATCATCTACATATATTAGTAACATCATTGGCTCATCATTCATAACCTTGACATAAAGGTTAGAATCAACTTTACTCTTGGTAAATTCCAAGGTCATTAGGAAACTGTCAATTCTTCCATACCAAGCTCTAGGAGCTTGCTTTAACACGTACAAAGCTTCCTTCAATTGGAAGACATGAGTCTTTCTATCTTCAATCTTCAAATCAAAGTTTCTCATTGCATTGTACCAATTTGGTACACTTTCTTAGATGCAACTCAATATGCACAATCATGTGCTAGCTCTATTTTCTTTCTGCAAAGCACTATCTGTCTCACTGATTGAGAGTATGTCCTCTCCTCTTTCTACAACTGTTCCTTCTGGAATTGGGACTCTGCACCTGCACCTTCTCTAAATCTGATAATGGTTTCTCCAGTCTCATTGTGGCTGCTAAAATCTGGGAGTAACTCCTCTACTCCATCATGGTAACAACTTCATCTGAAACTGAGAGTGGCTCAATAACTGATATTGAAGATAACTCTTCTTCTTTCATGGAGGTAATGCTATATTTCATCATAGTCATGTCTCCATGGCCCAAATAATGTAATGCAACAACTGCCACTCAATTTTAAATATGGGGATTGCTCCCCCTACATATCATACTATATATGAATCATGGTTGTTCTAGTTGTCTTCATAAATATTGGAAC
>ML825732.1:0-24859 GCA_009831015.1 Picea engelmannii | reverse complement strand
CTTTTACCCCACTTAAATGTTCAAGTACAAGATGATTCAAAATGAAAATGTCTCCTTGGTATATATAGGAGACTAGGAGGTATAATTACAACTAATGGCCTAAAGATGACATAAATAAAATAACATTACTAATATAATATGACTCAATTAAGGGGTAATGAGCCAATATTAGGGCTTAACATAGTCTTCTCCCTCTTGCTGGCAGAATCCTCTAGACACACATCAGGCTTTGTACATATGCAACATGCTTGATCTGTATAGATCAATATTGGAAGTCAATATTGAATTCTCTTCTAGTCTCATGAAAGAATCAATATCCTAGTATTTCTGAATGGATTCCTTCTCTGTTACTGAAAAAAGGGAATCTTCCCAGGAGATTTCATATCTCCTATAAGTTTTTGAAGCTACGATCTAGTCTTCTCACGACATCTGTCTCCCAGTCCTGTAAGTTGTTTCTTCATATGATCCTTTCTGAGATCAGGCTTACTCTCGATTTCTTCTGAGTCCACAAGGACTTCATTATCTCTTACAGAGTATACTTGGTGTTGAATACCAAGTCTAAATATGAAAGACAGAGTCAGGATTCAAACAATATTTTCTTCCCATTCTAATGTTCGGTCATCTTTGGAGCCTTCTGCTCCTTTCAATCAATCTTCATATGAGATACTCTGAATCTAAAGAGATAGCTTCTTGTTCATCTACTTTGGTACATGAGTGTATATGGTCATGTACATAGTCTACTTCATGTCTCATATAATATGTTTCCTTCAACAACCTTCACTATAGGTTCCTCAGGGTTATCACCTGTGACCTAAAATAAGGTCAACAAGCAAGAATAATAATCTTTTGATAACAGTAGATAAAACAATATCACAAATAATCATCACAGTAGATCCTTTAGAGCTATCACTTGTGCCATTTCTGAAGTAAATATCAAAATTAATAAATACATTGCAAAATGAGGTCAACACTCTTATATTGTTGTGATCAAACATTCCTCCATGGAAACCTGGAACTAACACAAGAGATTTCTCCTAGAGGAGATGTTAGTTTGTATCAGGCAAATGATTACATTAATAACTTATCTCAATATGCTCACATAATACCAGGTATAGTACTTTCCAAAGACTAGTTATCATCTTGTCATGTGCAACTTTGAATCTTATCAACTTAATTAATCAAATGTGGAACCTGGAGCCTTGTCCTCAAGAATGAGTGTGTTGCTGTTTTTCCAAGTCTTCTTCACTCAAGATGATGAGTGCTTTCTTCAACTTGTCTTCTTGTACTAAGAAAATATGCTATCTTGACAGAAGGCTGTGTTAGAGAATAAACTCTATGATCTCAACTTTAATCCATCTAATACCTTGAATTTAATTTTTACCAAAGGTTAGTATGATGGTCATAACTACAACATGCAACACTGATCAAAATAATGTCATAACAAATAGATGCATATCCGAATAATCACACTCGGGTTGCATAATTCCTCTGAATGTGTTGGATCTTGAGATCCTTTTGGATCTATGGAAAGAGATCCCTTCTCTTGCAAATACCCTTTAAAGATTAACAATTTAAACATATGTGAGTACATACCTCTAATAGAATTTGCAGATAGTGTCACCATTTGGTAGGAGCGATAATAATTACCAACTCTTAAAAACTTCAAAGGTAACTGCAACTTGTACTACGACTGATACTTCAACTAACACTGCAACTTCAATTGATACTGCAACTGATTATGAGACTACAACTGCAACTTAGGGTTTTATGAGGAAGCCCTAATTTTTCAAACTTCAAATTTTGAAATTCTGATCCAGGGGATAGATGCGCTGAGTTGAGGTGAGTAAGATGGTGCAGTCAGATTTATGAAAATCCAAATTTTACCCCCTCAAACTTGACCTACCGATTTTTGGACTCATGCTTCTGGTTTTCTGGTACTTCTGGTAGTTCTGGTTTTCTGGTAGTTCTGGTTTTTTGCTAGTTGTCGTACTTCTGGTTTTCTGCTTCTGGTTTCACTTTCTGGGAGATCTACCCACTGAAAAGGTGTGATGAAGGTGACAAATAATTCCTTGGGTTAGGGCACACTTTTCTAGATGGTTTTGAGGCTGAAAATATTCTTCAATTAAAATCCCTAATTTTCATGTACGACAACAATGGCATTTTTCTTCTTCTTGTGAAAGATGCTCTCTTCATCTTAGCTTTGATACCATGCTATAGTTTAAGATATTATTAAGTTTCTTTTAAATTTACTAGATAACCATAGCATAGATAGGATCATTGAGAAATGCACAATCATAAGAGACACATCATTTATCCTGGGAAACCCTCATGGGGGAGAAAACCCAGCAAAAACTTCCTTAATATAGATAGAAAATACAATGCCAAGAGAATAAACCAAACAATACAGAAAGTCCTCTCCCAAGTATGCACCTCTCTCTCTCTCTTCCTTCTTCTCCAACTGCAACTCCAAACTTGCACTCTGATGAACAAGTGAGTGAGTGAACAAATGAGGCACTAGTCTCTCTTATTTATACAATCTTGCAGGCGCTGAACTGATGTGTCTTTTCGCTGGATGGTTATAACCACTTTAATATATTCTAGGGGATGACTTCTCATTTAGCCTATTACAATTAGGGTTTGACCAATCCACAAAAGGGGATTTGGTTATTTACTATACCCGACATGATCAATACACCAAAGGGGATTGATCTAATGAATAATACATCGATAATAAATAGAATACTCTTTCTAGTTACAATACTTCAACAAACCTATGATTCAACTTTCTCCCAAAAGAATACCTATCCCATGCATTGCAAAATTCCTCCGTTAGAGACTTCACGTGGATGCTAAATTCCCAAAGGTGTGGTGCTGAACTGATAAAAATGGTCAAATAAGAGACAAATTGTTAATTGAAGCACAAGAAAATGTCCAAAATCTACAATAGGACATACTCCTCCATATACGAGATCTCACAGACTCCACCCCCTTATCTAATATACTACTTGAAGATTCCAACTCAACAGATAATGAAAATTAATCGATGCAAACCCATAGAGGATGATTTGTAGAATATATAGACAAAAGTTGTCATACAGATGAGCTAATACAAAGCAAAGAAAAAACACAATTATAAATCGAATACACCCGCTTGAAGAGCAAGGCCAGATTGTATTGGTCGAGTTGAATACTCAGATTTCAAGTCCAGGAAGTAATGACACATTGACTTCCCAATCGACTTTGAACCAAAGTCTTGCAATAGTTATAGCCTTGAAAAACTCCAAGAAAATGAAAATGGGCCTTAATCATATCCCCATATATGAAGGCAATGAATATCCCAAATGACACTTGTTCGTTTATGAGAAATTATGGGATGTAGCTGATATAATTGACAAAGACAAACAAATGGCACAATTTGGTGCAACAATTTGAGCTAGGGCCCTCACCTAGTTCATGAAATTCACAGATAATCAACAATGATCGCAGGAAAAAATAAAACAGAGCTTCCAAACATTTTTCAAAACACAATACATAAGCCACTTAACCGAGCATAAATTGAAAGAAATCAATCAGAGTCTGTGTTATGATCCAAATACTCAAAATATCATAAAATTACAAAAGTACACCATGTACAAAATGTAAATGTGGAGCACAACTCCAATATAGATAAGTTACATAATAACTCCTTAAAGAATAGGGGAACCCCCTCCAAATAACCAAATACCTTTCATACTTCCAATTACCATCCCAATAATGAATACATGATCTCTTATATATAGTTATTCACACTTTCACATGAGGCCCCTTTATCACTAGGTTGACCCTATTATTGTTGATTAAGGTTGGTTGTCATTGATGTCAACCCTTTAAGAAATCCCCGCAGCACAAAGGTTTTGGTAAGAAGTAAATATGGATGAACTCCAAAGTGGTCCCCTTATGGTGAAAGCCCTCACAGGAAGACACTTTGTGGAGTAAGAGAACCCATGCTTAATTGTGGAATAATGAGATGAAGGACAATGAATTTTTCAGGTAAACTATCCTATATGGATAGTTCTTGTCATTCCATATTTGGTGGTATGTGGAATGTCACATAACTCCTCACGGTTAGAGAGTTATGGCCATGAGAAGTTGGAGACCCCAGGTTTGGGTAATAGACCCAATTTTGTTTGATGGATAATGGTATGCGTTATGATATATTTTAAGATAATACTATTCTATATGGATAGTACATGTCATTCCATTTATTGTGGTATGTGGAACGTCACATAAATCCTCACGGTTTGAGATTTATGGCCTTATGAAGTTAGAGGACCCTCATATGTCATCTAGAAGCCCCAACAGGTCAAACTAGTCAAAGTGGTTTAAGATATTTTAAAAGGTAAATAATAAAGTGAAGTAATGAGTGTATTATAATTAAAAGTGAATACAAAATAAATTATTTCAATAATAAATTTAATGGAGAAATTAGAAGTGGGTTAACCCTAAAATAAGGAAAGTGGGGCCAAGTGACCTAGAAGTTGTTTTTAAGGAAGCTACTTGGAAAGTATAAATAAGAGGCAAGGCTCTCTCATTTTAATTACACTTGAGAATATTGAATATCTATAGGTGTCTGAGGTAACCAAGGATATCTAAGCTTAAATTTCGAGGGAAGGTGAAGAAAAGAAGGCCGAAATGCAAGGAAGGATAAATTCTTTTGATGGTGCTTTCTAAGGTATGCTATTTACAGGTCATGTCACCATTTTCGCCATAACGTTTTTTATATAATGCTTCAAACCGCGAAATTTTTATTTCATTAACAAAACATATACAAGTATTTGTGGTAAAAAATTCATCTTGTGGGTCATTGTATTTTTGGAGTTACACTCTGTGGAAAATAGGGTTTGTGGCTAGTCTTGAAACTAGTAAGAAAAATGTGTTTCAGGTAAAAACGTCATAAATTCTTCATAACATATCCAAATTCATTGAAATCAACTATTTTGGTTAGGGTACAGTCTATAGTATGCTGTGTAATAGTTTCATATCACTTCAAAAAATATTTTGTGCGGGGCACGCTCTACAAGGTCGCTCTCTAGAATAAGCCATAATTAAGCAAGGTATGCCATTTTTGCTATAAGTCCTTTTTTGAGAGGTTCCAAGTAGTGACACCTGGAGGAATTGCATAAAACATACTGAAGAATTTTTTTTATCCCTTTTAGATCTTTATACATTACAGGTACAAAGTTATGATTACTTCAAGTTAGGGTTGTTGACTAATCCAAAACTAGGCATGTGAGACTAAAAAAAAGTTTGATGAAAATGCTAGTCTCTTGTTGTTGAAGATAAGGAAGGTTTGCAAGAATGTGATCATATACACCAGGTCTATTACAAAGATACAAATCAGATTTGGATGATGAAATTGACGAGGTATTTTGGTTGAGGTACATGTTGAGTACATGGTTGAGACAAGTAATTAATGAGTGGGCACATACATGAGGTGTATAGTTGATGATGTCGGTACATATTGATGAGTCATAGTTGATGAGTAGTTGAAACATGATTGGTACATACTTGGTACATGGTTGGATGCACTTGTTTATGGTACAGGTTGATTACAAGTTATTTGGTAGATGTTGGTGCATGGTTGATGCACTTGTTTATGGTATAGGTTGATTACAGGTTGAGGTACAGGTTGATGCATGGTTGATGCATGGTTCAGATTTATTGGTACAGGTTTACAGCGGTATATCTCACAGTGATAGGTTGACAATGGTTCCATCATTCTACTTCTACTTCAGGGTGGCAGGACGAGGCAAGGACATGTGGTTGTAGCCACCTTCCGGTTGTAGCTGGAGAACATAGGGGGTTGTAGCCTCCTTTTGGTTGTAGCCAAAGAATTGGGGAGTTGGAGCTTCCCTTAGGTTGTAGCCTGAGAAATGAGGGGGTTGGATCCTCCTTCTAGTTGCAGCTAGAAAACAAAGGAAGTTGGTGCTTCCAATGAATGCAATTATTCAAGACATATAAGAAAAATAATTCCGTGGTTTTCTCCCGATTTGAGTTTCCACGTAAAACACTGATGTACTATGTATGTGTATGTTTGTTAATTTGTTCATTGCTTATTTAATCTACAATTATTGGATGATAATGCTTCATTGATATAGCACTTGGATTATATGGTTAAAAATGATTAAATTTCTCTATTACTGATTCAACCCCCCTCTTAGTAATCCAACAATTGGTATCAGAGCAGGTTCCTTCAGAAATCAGTTTAACCACTGAAAGGTAGATCATGGAGAGTACCACTCATATAAAAATGGAATACCAGAGTTTGATGGACAAAATTATTATGTTTGGAGAATAAGGATGATGACATATATAGAAGCATAGGGATTTCAAGTTTGGCAATCAATTGTGGATGGATACATAGCACCAACAGTTCCACCAAGAAATGACAAAGCAGTAAAACTCGGTGAGAATAATTCCAAAGACACAAATTCACTTTTGAATGGTCTTAGTGATACAATATTCACCAAAGTTGCACACTGTAAATTCACTAAAGAGATTTGGGACAAACTTCAAAATATTTATGAAGGAGATACAAAATTCAAAGAAGCAAAGCTTCAGACTTACAGAGGTCAGTTCGAACAACTAAAAATGAAGGAATATGAAGATGTTGCAGCCTACTTCTTGCAAGTCGATGAAATAGTGAATGCAATCATAGGATTGGGAGAAGAAATTGAAGAATCTGTATTTGTTCAAAAGATACTAAGATCTCTTCCTATGAGATTCAACCCTAAGATATCAACACTAGAAGAAAGATTAGATCTGGACTCAATAAGCATGGACGAACTACATGGAATCTTCACAGCATATGAAATGAGAACTGAGCAGGAAAATCTAGATGCAAAAGAAACAGCCTTCAAGGCATCCAAAATATCAAAGAAAAATAAAAAGGAACAAGAAGAATATAGTAGCAGAAGTGATGCCTCAGAAGATGATGAAGAAGTGGCCAACTTTGTCAAAAGACTAAACAAGGGAACCAATGGTAGGTATAGAGTTAAGCTCCCTTTAATTTGTTTTAATTGTGATGGTATTGGTCATTTTGCTAACAAATGTCCTCATAAGAAAAAGAGAAATGATGAAGGTTACTCAAAAGGAAAACACACATATAAAGGCAAAAGAACTACAAAGAAAGTTTTCAAGAAAATCTTATACACCAAAGAAGACATCTCATCATCAGATGAAGATGAAGTCAATGACAATGAGATAGGAAGAGTTCTATTCATGGTAGTAAAAGACTCTAACAAAGAAGAATCCGAAGAAGAATATGAAGAAGCCGAAGAAGAATGTGAAGAAGTCGAAGAAGAAATTGAAGAGGCAGAAGTTGACTATTGAGAAGAATTACTGTGTGCCATAGAAGTTATCAGAAGAGAAAAGAAGAAAAACAAGAAACTACAAGCAGAACTAGACAAGAAAAATGACACTCGAAAACTAGAAAAAATTATCACAAAATTGAAGGTTCAAATAGAAGAAGATAAAATAATTGAAGAAGCACTCAAAGAACAACTAGAAGAAAATGACAAGATCATTGGAAACTTGGAAGCAAAGGTTGTCACGCTAAGAAAGGATATTCAAAAGAAAAATATGCAGAATAGCTCAAAAGTTCTGGATGACATTATCAACAGTAAAAAATCTCATCTTGACAAGTCCAGACTTGGATATAATCAGACAAAAAATGGATTAAGCTCCAAAACAACAGAGCAAGAAAAAAATCCAAAGAGCTATGCAGAAACAATCAAAGAGGATAGGAAGATATACAAGGAAGATTACATGGACACTCCTCCACCAAGAAGATTCAGATTTTAGAATCAACAACAGACAGATAGGCCTCAAGAAGAAGAAGGATTCATAAGAGCACCTCCTTTTATAATATCTTCAACTCCCAGGTATCAAACTATATTTTTTGGTTTATGTTATGCATGTAATAATTTTGGACATAAAGCTGTGAATTGCAGAGGTAACAAAAGGAACAGTAACAACTTTGAGAGTTATACACAAAAATATTATTCAAGGAGACCTAGTGACACACAAAGAAGAATTTACAACATGTTTGAATCTTTGAGCATTGAAGTAGAATGTTATAAATGTAACAATTTTGGACACATGGCCAAGGATTGCAAAATTACAGTCCCTCCTAAATAACCTCAACAGAATAACAAGAGTCACAGCCAAGAACCTCAGAAAATGACATGGATAAGAAAGCAAGATTAGTATAACAGTGAATAATGCACTGTCGCTCTACAAGCTAAGCACACGAAACACAATTGGTATGATGACAGTGGATGTTCAAAACACATGACAGGTGATAAAGACATTTTTCTTACATTACTAAAAGAAAAAAATAGACCAGCCTCCTTCGTAAATGATAATTCATCCAAAATCATTAGAGAACGCATAGTCCGAATTGAGAACAAGAATAAAAAGGCACAAAATGTTCTACTGGTAGAAGATATGAAACATAATACTCTAAGTGTGAGTCAAATGTGTGACCAAGGTCGTAAAATTACTTTCGATTCAAAAAAGTATGAGATAAGAAAATAAGGTTCAGGGAAATTGGTTGGTACAACTGCAAGAACTTCAAACAACATATATGTGTTAAGTGAAATTGGAAATGAAAAGTATTGTCTAGGAAAGCAAGATTAAAGTTGGATATGGCATAGAAGAATGGGTCACATTCATTTTGATAACCATGTCAAAGTCAACAAAAGAGAAGAAATCAGATAAATGCCCCATATCACGAAACTAACCAACACTTTATGCAAGCATTGTCAACAAGGAAAACAAACAAAGACCAGGTTCAAATCAAATGAATATTCAACAACAAGACCACTGGAAATTGTGCACACTGATTTAGTTGGACCAACTACAACAAACGACTTAAAAGGTGAAAAATACTTTATGTTATTAGTTTATGATTATACTAGAATGACTGCAGTTTTCTTTCTCAAGAACAAGTCAGAAGCTTTTGAAAACTTCAAAATTTACAAGGAAATGGTTGAAAAATGAGATGGATTCAAGAATCAAATGTTTGAGATCTGATAATAGAGGAGAGTTCACTTCAAAGGAATTAATGGACTATTGTAGCAGTCATGGAATAAAAAGACAATTCTCCATTGCTAGGACACTTCAACATAATGGAGTTGTTGAAAGAAAGAATAGGACAATACAAGAAATGGCTGGAACAATGTTAATGGATTCCAAATTTATAGATATATTTTGGACATAGGCAGTGAATACAATAGTTCACATTCAAAACAGAGTAATGCTCAGAAACAACACTGATAAAACTCCCTACAAGCTATGGAAAGGAAGACCAACAAATGTGAAGCACTTCAGAGTTTTTGGAAGTAAATGTTACATCAAAAGAGAAGATGGTAGAATGGGAAAGTTTGAATCTCGTGTGGAAAAAGGAATACTTGTTGGTTACTCAAGTACAAGGAAATAATACAAGTGTTACAATCTAAGATTGAACAAAGTTGTGGAAATCATCAATGTAACAATTGATGAAACAGACAGACCAGAATGAAAGGAAGAAGAAAACAAATCAATGGAACAACTTTTCGAAGAAGAAGATGAAAAAGAAGTAGAAGAGGAAGATGAAGATGAAGAGAATCCAACAAAAGCAGAAGATAAAGTTTAGAAAGTATCTCCAAAGACACCTAGCAAACGAGTACAGAAGAATCATCCTTCAGATAAGATTATTGGAAACAAAGATGCAGGAGTTGAGACTAGAAGAAAAATCCATTCACCAGAACAAACACACCTAGCATTCTTATATACAATTGAACCAAACTGTTTTGAAGAAGCCAACAAGGATGAATTTTGGAATAAGGCCATGGATGAAGAATTGGATCAAATAGAGAAAAATGACACTTAGGAATTGGTTCAAAGACCAAAGAATAAGAATGTGATTGACACAAAATGGGTTTTCAGGAATAAATTGAATGAAGATGGACAGGTTACAAGGAACAAAGCTAGATTGGTATGTAAAGGATATGCATAGATTAAAGGAATCGACTTTGAAGAGGCATTTGCCCCAGTTGTCAGAATGGAAGCAATCTGTTTACTTTTAGCTTATGCATGTTCCAAAAATGTTAAAGTATATCAGATGGACGTAAAATCATATTTTCTGAATGGGGAAATTCAAGAAGAAGTATACATTGAACAACCAGAAGGATTTCAGTTGTCAGAGAACACAAACTATGTATGTAAATTAAAGAAGGTCTTGTATGGTTTAAAACAGGCTCCTAGAGCATGGTACTCCAGACTAGATAAGTATCTACAACAGTAAGGGTTCAGAAAAGGAAGTGCAGACAACAACCTCTACATCAAGGTAAGTCAAGGTAATATTTTATTAATTGAAGTTTATTTTGATGATATTATTTTTGGTAGTGATGATGACAAGTTAAGCCATAAATTTGCAAAAGACATGCAAAATGAATTTGAAATGTCGTTACTTGGAGAACTATCCTTCTTTTTGTGACTTCAGATACATCAAAAAAACCAAGGAATTTTTATTTCTCAAACCAAGTATATAAGAGAAATGATAAAGAGGTTTGGAATGGAAGATTGCAAACCAATTATCACTCCCATGAAAACTAGTTGTAAGTTGAGCAAAGATGATGATTCAAAGTCTACAGATTAGAGGCAATACATGTCAATGATTGGAAACCTACTATATGTGACAACATCCAGACTAGATGTAATGCAAGCAGTTGGATAGGTGGTACGATTTCAAGAAGCACCAAAGGAATCACATGTATTATCTGTAAAGAGGATTTTCAGATATCTCAAAGGAACGAAAGATTTTGGATTATGGTATCCAAAAAGAAAATATCTATCACTTATTGCCTACATAGATGCAGATTGGGCAGGTTGTATTGATGACCGACAAAGCACTAGTGGATAAATGTTCTAATTAGGTGAGTGTTTGGTATCATGGCTAAGAAAGAAACAATCATCAATATCTCTATCTACAGCTGATGCAGAGTATATTGCTAAAGCAACATGTTGTACACAGGTTATTTGGATGAAATAAACTTTGATAGATATACAGGTTGAGTATGATGAGCCCATTCCAATATATTGTGATAATACAAGTGCCATCAGTATCTCAAAAAACTCGGTGATGCACTCCAAGATGAAGAGCATTCCAATCAAGTATCAATTTCTATAGGAATAGGTTGCAGAAAAGAACATCAGAGTTGAGTATGTGGGCACAAAAGAACAAGTGACATACATCTTTACAAAACCACTTCCACATGAAGCCTTTGAAGATATTCACCAAAGACTTGGAGTTATTTCTACTCCAAAAAGAATGCTTTTTGAATTCTTATCTTATATGTCTTATATGTACATGAAGAAGCACCATAAGAGGACAGTTCAGTTAGGGGGAGCAACCCTGGATGGAAAGATACGTTTTCCATTGATGACAAAGGGGGAGAGATGTATCAGATGCAAAGGACCGAGGCATGGTTCCAGGGGGAGAAGATTTATCAGATGTAGAGGACAGAGGAAAATTTATTAGATATAGAGGACAGAGGCATGGTTCCAGGGGGAGCATGAGTGATATGATTTCAATATTGCATTAGAGTGTTGTCATCAATGCCAAAGGGGGAGATTGTTGATTAAGGTTGGTTGTCATTGATGTTAACTCTTGAAGAAAGCCTCGCAAAACAAAGGTTTGGGTAATGGACCCGAGATTGTTTGATGTAAATATGACTCATTATTGTCTTTTCATGGTTGATAAGAAGTAAATATGGATGAACTGCAAAGTGGTCCCCTTATGGTGAAAGCCCTCACGGGAAGACGCTTTGCGGAGTAAGAGAACTCATGATTAATTGTGGAATAATGAGATGAAGGACAATTAAATTTTTAGGTAAACTATCCTATATGGATAGTTCTTGTCATTCCATTTCTGATGGTATGTGGAACGTCACATAACTCCTCATGGTTAGAGAGTTATGGCCATGAGAAGTTGGAGACCCCAGGTTTGGGTAATGGACCCAAGTTTGTTTGATGGATAATGGTATGAGTTATGATATATTTTATGATAATACTATTCTATATGGAAATTACATGTCATTCCATTTTTGGTGGTATGTGGAACATCACATAAATCCTCACGGTTTGAGAGTTATGGCCTTATGAAGTTGGAGGACCCTCATATGTCATCTAGAAGCCCCAAAAGGTCGAACTAGTCAAAGTGGTTTAAGAGATTATAAAAGGTAAATAATAAAGTGAAGTAATGAGTTTATTATAATTCAAAGTGAATACATAATAAATTATTTTAATAATAAATTTAATGGAGAAATTAGAACTGGGTTAACCCTAAAATAAGGAAAGTGGGGCCAAGTGACCTAGAAGATGTTTTTAAGTAAGCTACTTCGAGAGTATAAATAAGAGGCAAGACTCTCTCATTTTAATAACACTTGAGCATATTGAATATCTATAGGTTTCAGAGGTAACCAAGGATATATAAGCCTAAATTCTGAGGGAAGGTTAAGAAAAGAAGGCCGAAATGCAAGGAAGGATAAATTCTTTTGATGGTGCTTTCTAAGGTATGTTATTTACAGGTCATGTCACCATTTTTTCTATAACTTTTTTTTCTATAATGATTCAGACCATGAAATTGATACTCCATTGAGAAAAAATATCCAAGTATCTGTGGTAAAACATTTGGATTGTGGGTCATTTTATTTTTGGAGTTACAATCCGTGGAAAATAGGGTTTGTGTCTAGTCCTGAAACTAGTCAAAAACATGTGTTTCGGGTAAAAATGTCATAACTTGTTCATAACATATCCAAATTTAGTGAAACCAATTGTGTTAGTTAGGGTATAGTCTTTAGTATGCTGTGTAACAGTTTTAGATCACTTCAACAAATATTCCGTGCGAGGAACGCTCTACAAGGTCACTCTCTAGAATAAGCCATAATTCAACAAGGTATGCCATTTTTTCTATAACTCCTTTTCTGTGAGGTTGCAAGTAGTGAAACCTGGAGGAATTTCATAGAATACACTGAAGACCACTATGTATCAGTTTCATATCTTTATACATTACATGTACAAAATTATGATTACTTCAAGTTAGGGTTGTTGACTAATCCAAAACTAGGCATGTGAGACTAAAGAAAAGTTTGATGAAAATGCTAGTCTCTTGTTGTTGAAGATAAGGAAGGTTTGCAGGAATGTGATCATATACACAATTTCTATTACAATTTTACAAATCATATTTGGATGATGAAATTGATGAGGGATTTTGGTTGAGGTACATGTTGAGTACATGGTTGAGACAAGTAGTTGATGAGTTGACACATACATGAGGTGTATAGTTGATGATGTTGGTACATATTAATGAGTGATAGTTGATGAGTAGTTGAAACATGATTGGTACATAATTGGTACATGGTTGGATGCACTTTTTTATGGTACAGGTTGATTACAGGTTATTTGGTACAGGTTGGTGCATGGTTGATGCACTTGTTTATGGTACATGTTGATTACAAGTTGAGGTACAAGTTGATGCATGGTTTAGATTTATTGGTATAGGTTTATAGTGGTATATCTCACAGTGATAGGTTGATAGTGGTTCCATCATTCTACTTCTACTTGAGGGTGGCAGGATGGGGCAAGGCCAAGTGGTTGTAGCCACCTTCCGGTTGTAGCCGGAGAACATAGGGGGTTGTAGCCTCCTTCTGGTTGTAGCTAGAGAATTGGGGATTTGGAGATTCCCTCAGGTTGTAGCCTGAGAAACGAGGGGGTTGGAGCCTCCTTCCAGTTGTAGTTGGAAAACAAAGGAAGTTGGTGCTTCCAATGAATACAATTCTTCAATACATATCAGAAAAAGCATTACATAGTTTTCTCCCGATTTGGGTTTCCACGTAAAACACCGGTGTATTATGTATGTGTATGTTTGTTCATTTATTCGTTGCTTATTTACTACACAGTTATTGGATGATAATTCTTCATTGATATAAAACTTGTATTATATGGTTAAAAATGATTAAATTTCTCTATTACTAATTCACCCCCCCTCTCAGTAATCCAACAATTGCATATGTATTTACAAATTACATGTACATTTAGGCCCATATATGCCTCCCCTTGGGGTCATATCATATACATTTAGCCATATATATTCCCCCCTTGGGTCATAACATAGTACCCTCCTTAAAAAAGCTTTGTCCTCAAAGTGTTGCATTTAAACGATTCACATGTGATGGAACCAAGTAATATGATTTTTTTATTTTCCTGCTTTCTTTATTCCATTGTTGACGATCTATCCATCCAAAATAAATTCTTTTCGGTCTTAATACTTGGTGTGTAGTTGTTGAATAATTTTGTTTCCTTTGATTCCATGTAATTTTGTTGAAGCTTCTCCAATTTGTAGTCATTGTTGGTCTCTGATAATAGCTTGTTGAAGAGTAGTTTGGTGATCCCTTGTTCCATTAATATTGACAAGTATTCCATATTATTCCTTCATAATGTTGATATCGTCCTTCTTGTCTTCCTTAAATTGTTTCTTGGTAATGAGAGTGTCGATACTGTTTCACATTTGATGGTCTTCCTTCACTCTCCACATGCATTTCATCTATCTTCTTTTAAGTGACAATGGAAACCTTGATCATCTTTTCTTGGTCTTTGATTACTCTATCCTTCGAGATAATACCATCATATTTGGAATGTACATCCTATAGATGGATTTCAACTTTTTAAAGTATCTTCTATTGACCTTCTTGAACCTTGTCTTCTTTCTCCTTTTGAAGCTGCAATGTGATCCCATCTAACAAAATCTAACGTTCTTTTTCAATTCTGGCTTGCATTTATGACTTTACCTCATCCGTATTTAAGGATTCCTCAACCTTCTTGCAAATTTCCTCTTGCAGTATTTTGGTATATTTTTCATCCAAGATTCTTCTTTCTTCTTTATTTTGATAATTCTTCTTTTCTACTTTCAATATCTTAGCCTCATCTAATATTTTTTTATTATGGCTTCATAATCTACATATCTCTTCATCTTTCTTTTCAAATCTTCTCTTGATTAATCTTTTTCCCACTTGCCTTTGCTAGTCTTTTCTTGATTTAGGTTCTTAACCTCCTTAATGAGTGATTCATTAAGGGATATTATCTTAGATATATCCTCACCTTTAATCTTAATCTCTTCCTTTTCCTCTTTTAATTCCTCTTGAATTCTATTCATTTCCTCCATTTTTGTATCCCTAATCCATTTATCTAAGAAGACTTTTTCAAATTCTTCCCATGTGCAATGCCATCTAGTATTTTGATCAACACTCATCCACCACTTCCAAGATTCATCAAAAAAATAATCTCTTGCCTTCGTAGGATTCATATTATATTCTTTTACCAACCTCATCCATTCTATAGGGTTGTTTTCATCTTTATATTCATCTCCTGTAAATTTAGGTATCTCCATTGATTCTTAATTGAGGTCTAATCCCAGCCCTCAAATCACAAACTCAATATATTAAGGATAAAAATATCAAATAGTTGCAATACGTGTTCCAATATGCTCTTCTATGTGTTATCTTTCCAATGAATTTTGAATCAGCTCAATCAGACATTCCAATAAAAAGTTATAATAGTTTTAAGTGAACGTACCTTTGAAACCATGATTTGGAGTCTGTCCTTCTAATTGACCTTACTTATGATGTATCTCTAAAATTTCAGACCTTCTTAGTCTGAAATTGAGATCTGTGTTACTATGAAATTTCTTCTCTAGAATTCTATAGGTTTGACCAAAATTGAATGTGCCAAGTGGAAGTTATGATAACTTCCCCACACCTTGCTGATTGTTTTCCTTTCTGGTAGAGATCAATTGTACAACGTGCCTCGTGCACAATAATTGATATATAATTCTGAAAATTTTACCATAAATACTATGGCCTGTCTAATTTTTAATGCAACTGGTCTCACTCAATTTGGATGATGTATGAATAAGTTATGTGTGTTTTACCTGAAACACATGTTTGAGACTAGTCAATAGGATTAATCAACTACCCTATATTACACATGGTTTATATACAAAATTAGGATGACCCAGAAGCTGAGATTTTATCACAAATACCTTGATAATTTATGGGAGTGTCCTATGGATTTTAGGGTCTGAAATGTTACATAAATTTTTTATAGTTAACATCCCGAGATGACGAAATTTAGGATGATTCCCAAACCCTATCTTACACAAGCTATATCTCCGAAATTATAAGTTATCAGGAGATGAAATTTAAACCCCACATACTTGGATCCGTCTAATAAATATCCTCTAAGTATTTCCTTTTGAAACACCGTATAAAAAAATTTATAGCAAAAATTCCAAGGTGTCTCAGATGTAGTAGTGAAACCCCAAGACCTTGAGCTTTGATACCAAATGTTATGATCCAAATACTAAAAATATCATAACATTATAGAATTTCACACCATGTATAGAATGTAAATGTGGAGAAAAACACCAATATAGATAAGTTACACAATAACTCCTTAAATAATAGGGGAACACCCTCCAAATAAGAAAATACCTTTCATACTTCCAATTCCCATCTCAATAATGAATACATGATCTCTTATATATAACTACTCACACTTGCACATGGGGCCTCTTTATCACTAGGCTGAACCTATTACATATGTATTTACACATTACATTACATGTACATTTAGGCCCATATATTCCCCCCCCTTGGGGTCGTGTGAAGATGCATTGAAACATCTAGTCATATACTTTGTGGACATATTTGGCGGGAATAAATTGTCAACAAATGTCGACATTATGACCTTAAAACCTGGTTTTGAACCAGTTGCTCACATTCACCAATGTGAGAATGAATGGAGAGAAGTAGGATACCAAATGAAAGGGTGTGGCCACACATGTTCTCGAATACTTTGGATGATATACCACACAGGTGGTATAAAATTGAAGAATCATTTGGTCACACATTCAATTGGAATGAAATTGAAGAGAACTTCATCAAATAATTTGAATTCATACTTTAGGAGGAACTCTTGCAAGAGGCAGCAAAACAAATAATTTTTTTTCTTGAAAACCCAAATCCCGATGAGATCCAGAAGAGAGGAAAAACCAAAGTCGACATGGGATCGACTTAGACTTGCAATTTGGTGTCGGCACAAAGTCTAGGAAGTGTAACAAACTGATGAATAGACATGGAGAACATAAGTTTTCCAGGGAAAGGATTTTGATGGAAGACAATTCCTTCTAAAGCAAATTACTTTGTAAAAACTGTCTACTCAATTTCCAAGGAATAAAAAGAAAAAAATGAAGACATAAAAAACCCCGACTTCCCTTATTAAGCTATAACAAAGTTGTATAGGGAGAAATCAAACTAGATGAATCTAAAGCACCCGAGTGGATGGATGAAAAATAAAAACTGAGTTCGACATCTCAATAGATGGTCTACCAAAAATGGACAGAATAGGAGACTATTGGTTTGACAAGAAAACAACATAAATAGTCGACCTACTGAGATAATATCATGATGCTTTTGCACATGACTATAAATACCTGAAAGGTTTGGTAAAATTTTGGTACAATATATGGGGGAGATGAAAATTGACCTCATCCTTGGGGCCAAGCCCATCAAAAAATGGTCATATAAGTTGGCACATAAATATAATCCCATAGTCTAGAAATATATACAATCAATGCTAGATGCTAGCATCATTTATCCTATTGACAAATCAGAGTGGGCAAGTTCGATGGTCTTGCAACCTAAAAACTATGACCCCAAGAAAATTATAATATGTGTTGACTTCTGAGGATTGAACAATATTACAGTCACTTATCCATTCCCAATACCATTCATTGGTGATTTTATTAATGAATTCGCGGGGAATGAATTCTATTATTTCATTGATGGCTTCTCAAGATACAAACAAGTCCCTATTGAAAAAGAAGATTAGGATAAAACAACATTTTTTTAAGAATTTGGATTATTTGAATACAGAGTAATGCCATTCGATCTCAAGAATGCCCCAACAATATTTTTTGGGATAGTGGTAAAAACATTTCAAAAATACATTTACAAAATGATGGTTTTGTACTTCGATTATTGGAGCATCTATATCGTATTGAAATATCACATCCAATGGTTAAGAATGATGTTGGAAAGATGTAGAAAAAATCACTTATCTTTGAATATCAAAAAATGCATCTTTGCCTCACCTATAGGCATTATGTTGGGTTATATTGTATGTAAATATGGAATCAAGGTTGACATGGTCAAGATCAAGGTTATTCTCGACTTGCAACCACCAGTTAATCAAAAGAAAATAAAAATCTTCCTTGGGCATACCAGTTATTACAGAAAATGCATTTGACATTACTCCAACATAACTTTCCCCATCAATAAGAAATTAAATAAAGAATTAGAGTTCCAATGGAGCCAAGAATGAAATGAATATTTTGATCTCTTAAAAATAAAATTGGTAAAAGCACCTATCCTAATATTTCCATACTGGTCATGAAAATTCCATGTCCATGTGGATGCCTCTAACGTTGTTGTCGGCATAGTCCTAGCCCAACCATATGATGACATGGTCGATCACCCAAATGCATACGCGAGTAAAAAATTGAATAAAGTCGAAAGAAATTATTGGACAACAGAGTGGGAGGATCTAGCCATGACTTTCTCCCTTAAAAAATTCCAACATTACTTATTGGCAAATCCATTTAACTTATTCACGGACAATCAGACACTTAAGTATTTAGTAAATAAAATGGTCCATCAAGGGAAAAATTATCAATGGCTATTATTGTTCCAAGAGTTTGAATTCAAAGTAGTAGTCTGACTTGGAAAGAAGAATGTTGGCCCATACCATCTATCCTGACTTGAGATAGGAGAATATCTGACTAGGATATAAGATAACTTATCAGACACACATGTATTCTACATCGAAGAAACCCCCAAGGAACTCAAATAAATCACAATTATTTTAAAAGGGAAGTCCTCAGATGATCTCCCAACCAGCAAAATAAATTTTCTAACATTAAAAGAAACACCATTCACACTCATGAATGTATATCTCTACAAAATAGACATTGGCAATATTCTATGAACATGTGCACTGGAAAATGAATGTGAGGATATGATCAATGAAGCACATGCAGGCCTGGCGGGAGGTCATTTCCAAGTTGACACGATAGCCAAAAATATTCTACAAGACGATATTTGGTGGCTAACCTTACACAAGGATTGTCAAGAACAAGTGAATAAGTGTGACAAATGTCATAGGATGAGTCAACCTCTATGGAAAAATGAAATGTATTTACATTCAGTAAATCATAGTTTACGGTTTGAAATTTGGGCTATCGACTTTTTCAGTCCCTTCCCAAAAAGAGAAAAAAGAATTGGGGTGAAATGCATCATCACAACAGTTGAATACCTAACAAATGGGTAGAGGCAGAACCAATTCAAAATTACGCAAAGGAAATGACCACCAAATTTATTTATGAAAATATAGTAACCATATTTAGCTTCCTTTTGACATGAATCAACGATCAAGGAACTCATTTTATTAATAGTACAGTTGAGGTACTACTTCAAATGTTCATGATCAATCACATGAATCCAACTTCCTATCATCCACAAGCAAATGGAGCAGTCGAGTCGTTCAATAAAACAATGCATAAAGGACTAAGAAAAATATGTGGACTTGACAGGGAATATTTGGGTGATAAGGTTCCAACAATATTGTGGGATTATAGAAAAACATATAAAAGATCGACTGTCGAAACACCATTTAAGATAGTCTATGGTCAAGAAGTTGTAATTCCATTACACCTTTGTGCAAACACATGAAGGATATCTTATGTCCTTGAATTTGACCATATTCTCAATAGAAGACAATGATTCTACCAGCTGAATCAACTAGAGGAGGAAAGGAATCTCGCACAACATCATCAAGAATCTTAAAAGAACTAGCAGAACGCTTGGCATGACTAACACATTAAAAATAAAAATAGAAATGCAAGATATTTGGTATTACTATATGATAGTCAGATAAAGTGAAAGCCTCAATATATATAAACTTCTTGGTTGGGTCCTTACGTGGTTGAGGACATCCGATCGTTAGGATAATTACAACTAAGGACCTTGCAAGGTCACCCATTTAAAAAATTAGTCAATGGTGCCCATTTAGAGAAGTACAATATGTAACAGTCTCATGACCTGCTGGTGAAAAAATCTTCGAGGGTGCCAGTAGAATCTAACTAGGTCAAAAACCCTTTAGGGTGGCCTAGATTGAAGTTGAAAAGAAAAAAATAAAAATAAATAAAAGAAAACTAAGACAAGTAATAAAAGTAATGAAAGAATAAGGAATTAATTAAGAAAAGAAATAAACAAGTTGGTTATTAGAATTAGGTACAAAACTGTTTGGGGACTACAAGTTGTATGACTGACTTGAACCACCAAAAGAATTCATTCAATCCTACCATATTCAAACATGAGAAGATAATAGGGTCCTTGGTCATAACTCAAGTCATTCAAAGAAGAAAAACATAAACCTAGCACAAATTCAACACCAAGGAAATATCTGTGTCATCTCCTAAATAAACAGACCAGTTAATCGACCAAACGAGAAATACTTCATCTAGTCGAACGTGAAACCCATCAATCAAGCAAGTGTGAACTCTATAAATCCAGTGAGAAAGAAAATTACAACTCAAGCGAGAACGAAAAATCATAATTCAAGCAAGAAAGATTACTTTCAAACAATTCAATGCAGAGATCATGGTTTTATAAAATCAAACAACCATCAAGTTGACAAAAGAAGGCCAATCTACTTGGGTGAACGATTTGACTGGAGATATCCAATTGCCCAGAAGAACTGACCCGACCAGATTAAATGAGAAAGTAAATTAATAAAATTCGACTAAGTTGGGTGAAATTCCCGAAAGAATAATATTGACTCAGTTGGAACAACTGGCCATCAAGAGTATGTTGATGAAATTAATTCCCAGTGGGACGCATTCTACCACCACCATGTCATCGACAAAGTTATCCCTTCACACGAACAATAATTAATGCCTACCATAACTCTTGATGCATGTGAATCTATGGAACCAGTGATCCAATTATTGTCATCCCTCCATATTATGCCTATAAATATAGAAGAGGAATATGACTTTGATTTACTATTAGTCACACCTAAGCACCCGAGTAATTAAATAATAGAAATTGTAGTCGCGCATTCGAATCCACAACTTCATAATTATAACTCTCAACCCAATTAGCATAAAATTATAGTTATACCAATGATGAGAGGCTAGGTCGTAGAATCCCTAGTGGAACCAAGAAAAAATCTGAAGTTGACAGAGTGGGTGGAACTGAGATGGAAGCTCACATGCAAACTATTCGTGGAACTATAATAGAAGAAATTGATTGGTCATGACATTGTTATAATTTCACTACGTGGGGAATGGAAGATGACACATGGAATTATGAAACAAATGTCTTGCAATAGGTAGGTATTCAACACTTCTTGGGCATAACACAAGTTGCAGAGTTTGACTGCTGGAAAGAATAATCCACAAAATTCTTGATAAGACAATATAATAATGAAAATATATGGCTATACTTTCCAGTCAAAATCACCATAGGAATGATACATGGGGTCACTTGAATCCTACATGGGGGTACTACTATCCCCCAAACCCTAAATTTAAATGATTGAATTCAGTTCTTCACAGGAGGAACCTATAACATACCCAACCCCTTAAGTACCTTTAATGGATGTGGTAATAAAATTTCACTTCTTCTTAGACATATTGAGGTCTACACTCGAGGGAACCATTGTCTCCAAATCATTAATATCTTTCCAACGACCATAAGTATTCCAAAATCCCATCTTGGAGTCAAAAGTTATGGCCTTCCAAAGTTCTTGGCCCTCATCAGCCAAGTTACACCCCACTACCATATAGAATCCATGTGGTTTCATATCCCATGTGTCATATGACATGGCACAATCATGGCTCCAACATGGTTCTTTCCACATGGTTCTGATCCCACAAAACCTCATGTCATTGTTGTCAGGATTTTATTCCCATGGATTGCAAATACCCCAACCAAAAGTTTCGACAATGATCCATTAATCAGGCCTATCCTAGATCTGAAGGTCCTCATGCTGATCATCAATCAAAATTAAGTGAGTCATAAAATCTAAGGTACAAAAAATTTAACGCCCACTCTTTCATCCTCCCGTGCCCTAATGATGACACATCTATATCTGATGATCTAGATCTCACTGTCATCTCTTCCGACGAAATTGATGAATGGTCAAGATATATCAATGATAATATCCTACAGTCCTAGGGCCAAGCATCCAATGAATATAACTGTGTCTGTGATCCCAACTAGAAGGGAGGTTATTTCCCATCCTAACCAACTCTTACGTTGATTGTGTGGGACCAACCATAGATCGACGATTGTCGCCTCGCCACGCTCTTACGAAATTCAATGACTCTCATTATTTCTTTGAAACATAGCCTTGCCAACACTTCAAATTTCTTCGATGATACATCGATGGTCCTGATCTCATCATTTCCACCTCCCCAACGAGATCAATGGTTCTCAATAGTCTTCAAACACATATCGTCATCAAATTTCCTCTCCAAACCCTCATCGATGCTCTGCCAACATATGGCTAAGATCTCTTGAGTGTAAGATCCAAAAATTTAGGTTATGATTCAAAACCTAAAGGAATCTTAGCCATCTGGGCCCATTCTGGATTCCTTTGACCAATGAAAAGGTGACACATGTCACCCTAGGAACCAACTGGTTATTGTGTTGGCATGCCACATCACTTGTGATGCCATTTCCCATTCTATGTCCTATCAAAGGCTCTTCAGGAATCTACTGTGCATATTAACTTTGACCTACTTCCGATCAATGACTCTCATCATATTGTTGAAGCCTTCAACGACGATGGAATTTTTGGTTGACGCACAACCTTTCCAACCTTTCAAACTCTGACGAACGAACCAAATATTCTTGGATGTTCACCTACATGTGAAAAATCCTCTTTACACGTGACATCATCTCTACATGATGCATGGCACCATCGCCACCTGACACATGGAATTCATATTTCCCATAGAAGCTCACCTACAAGTGCCAAATCACTATGTCATGTGGCACCTTCTATGCTCGACACATGAAACTATCCATGTCATCCACTTGAGCCCTTAACTAAATATCAATGATCCAAACCATCCATTGAGTCCCTCTAATATTTATAGATCGATGATCCATATCTCCTCCAATCCCAATGTATATTCATGATTGCATATTGGAGTTTCTTTGATCTCGAGAGATCAATGATCATGATTGCATCTTGGATCTCCTTTGATCTCGAAAAATAAAAGGTCATGATTTCATATCGAAGCTCCTTTGATCTTGACATATCAATGGTCATTATTGCATCTAAGATATCCTTTGATATCGACAGATCAACAATCCATATCTTCCTTTGGAGTGCATTTCATCCAAGACAAAAAACTTATTACGAACAATATCCTACGATGAACGACTAGGATTAGATATTCCTTGGGTTTTGATCAATGGTCGATATCATCCTTCAGGGTCCCTCCTTTGGAATGCATTTCCTCCAGGACTGTAACTTACTCTGAATGACATCCTGTGATGATCGAATAGGATTAGATCTTTCTTATGTTCAATCAACTGTCTAGATCTGTCCTTAGAGTCCCTCCTTTGAAGTTCATTTCATCAAGGTCTGTAACTAAATCTAAACGACGTCCTTCGAAGAACAACTAGGACCATTTTATCTCTCCAGATCGATAACCAAGATCTATTATAGCCTAAGTCTCTCCTCTACATAAATGAATGGCTGAATCTTGTTGCTTCACCAAATCAATGGCTATGACCCATCGAAGGCGCACAAAGGATTTATCACTTGCCAAGGATAATTTTGGGCATTTACCACAAATCAAAGTCTCAAGTCAAATATACCCTTTCTTTGATCAAGGTTCCAGATCTCACCTCAGAGTCTCCACATTAGATCTTGCCTCTGTGTTTTACCCTGAATTGCACCCTACGATGGCTGGTTAGGATCTATTATTTTTCCAAATCGATGGTCAAGATTTAATCCTACCCCTATATTGATGAAGGGTGTATATATAACCACCATGCCAAATTTATGATCACGATCCTACAATGAAAAACAAGGTTATTTCTTAGGCTTAATAGTTCAGTCCAAGACTTAGCCAAATTTCATGAGGGTTTTCTCCAGTCCTTTTCAATACTTATGATTTTTTCGAGAACTCTCGCCTGGGTCCAAGAAATTTTATTTCCTACCTAGGGCGCCTCTATTTCGTTGTACCCCAAAATTATTCACTCATTGCAAGGATCCCAATACTACACTATAGAGGTGCACACACACACACAAAAAAAATAAAATAAATAAATAATAATAATAATAATAATAATAATAATAATAATAAATAAATAAATATCACCATATCATATACAATCACACTGAGATTTGGGTTCATCTCTCAACTTAAACATAACACGAACTTGAGTTATTTTCATACTCAATCGAACAGAATTATTCACCAATTCAAGGTTTCCACAAGAAAACGATACTTGTAGCTACTTTATTAAATAAAAAGACTTCTTGTACTCAAGGACACAAGACTTTCCATGCAGATATATTTCATACAAACACAAGGCCATCTCCAAAAATACACAATCAAGCTCACAAGTTATGTATTCATATCCATGATCCCCATACTAACCATTGAACCATACATAATTTCCAAACAACACACAAA
>ML825731.1:158760-171685 GCA_009831015.1 Picea engelmannii | reverse complement strand
CCTATATCATGTCAGATATACCCCCATTCCATATCCAGTATCATTCCTTTCTGGCCATTACCTTGATACATTTCACATCATTTTTCCCTAAATGGAGCTATTCAAGGTATTCATATGATTTAAGTTATTTTTAATGTATTTTGATACTTTAAACTGATATTGATACTAACGTTGCATGAGTTAGGTACTTGTTTCCTTGAAATAGATTTATCAGTACCAGGTATCGGCTTGCACTTAGTGGAGATGTCAAAGATTTGCACGATATTTCCAGATTGGAATGGCAGTTCTGATGCATATGCTTGATCGAGTTATGAATCAGATTTCAAATCTCGAATTTAATTTCGAAAGAACAGAATGTGATGACTCAGAGCGGAATTATAGAACCATTTGTTATGATGCTTATCTCTATTTTATAGTTCACGCTTCTTGACACTTCGTGTCATGAAGTTGTGAACTTAGTTTTAACGAACTTTGAGTCATTTTCGGATCTAAGATTCGCTTAATTAAATGTACCTATGTCCAAGTCTATTTTGGGAGAATTCACGACTATAGATGTGGAGAAGATCTATATAAACTCGGATCTCTCTCTCTCTCTGATCCGTCGGATCTTTTAATGACTTATGGTTGAGTTTTAATTTTGCATGCATTAATTAACCATTTGAGAAACTTAGTGAAAGAATGAGGAAAGAAGAGGAATTATGACAGCCATATACACATTTGCAGATCTGAAATGAAATATAAGACAGCAAACCATAACACGCAGATTGATAACGGAGTTTGGCACAACTTTGCCTACGTCTCCGGGCCTTTTCTCTGTGGGGGAGGCTTCTTTATTTCTGTTCAAAATCTCAAAATTACATCACTGAAATGCCAAATGGCTAAAAGACTGATCTGGTCATGTTCGCCCAGATCTCTAGAACCATGCAAAGAAAACGACACGCAAAACGGACGTCCGGAGCTCTCAGAAATGGTCTGACAGCGTCTCCTCCTCAAAATCTTCTCTGCTTCAAAATGGCTTTATCTTGGTTTCCCTCCAGTATAACCCTGCTCTGACTGCTTTAATGGCTTTGGAGCGGTCAAAAATCCCTATCTGGGCTCTTTCGGCACTTCAATCGGTCGAAAAACGAAGAAGTTATGCCTCCTGGAAGTTTTCCCCTTCAAGCTTGCTGTCACCCGTTCTACAGAATGCACCCTTGTTCTTTAAACTTGGCACACACGCTTATTTAAGCGCAAAAACCCAGCACCGGGCGCAACCACGCCAACAGTGCAAACCATAGAACGGTTAGGGCACCTCCAGCCCCCAACCACCTAGCACTCGGGCACGTGGGTCATATGACCGCGCTCTTGGAAAAAATGGTTAACCGTTGAAAACCACATTTAAACCGCACCCAAACTCCGTGTGGTCATATGTATAAATGAAATTAAACCATGGCTTAAACACAAACCCCGCGCCATTTTCATATAGGGCATATGGCATGGTCGTATGGCTATTAAATACGCGCTCCGCAATACACAAACCCCCGCGCTATAAGGTATGGTCACATACAATAATAGTGTGACTGAGGGCTGGGGATAAGCCCCAGCCCGAACCCCCGCCAACCAACACATAACATGACTTTATATATATTGTTTGACATATAGTTCATAAGCAGCAATGTGTGGCGCAGTGGTCACGGGGACTTTGTTAAAACGCTGCCAACGGAGGAGGTCACCGGTTCGAATCCGGTCGACAAACTTTTAATCAAACCAAAACCAATAGCCAAAAAAGGGGTGCCACGTGGCAGCCCATGACTGGGCCACATGGCACCTCAACAACCAATCATAATACGCCACGCGTCAAACACCAATTGGTCCACGTGCCAGCTACGTCAACTGCCATCCTGCTTCGTCACCTGCCACATCAGCTCTGTCGTACGGCTCTGTCACTTGCCACGTCATCCAAGCCACATCATTCATGCCACGTGTCACCCTTCCAGTGGTGACATGTGTCATCACCCGAGGCTGCCACGTGTCGACTGTACGGACCTGCCACATGTCACCTGTACGGACTTGCCACGTGTCGCATGTACGAACTTGCCACATGTCATCGTCCGAAATTGCCACGTCACTTTTGCCACGTCAGCGTACGGACCTGCCACGTCAGCATCCGTACGGACTGTACGAACTGCACAGTCAGCAAAAAAAAAAATTTGCATGTTTGACTTTTCGGACAGAATGCGATATCTTCTCCATACGGACTATGTTTGACTTTTCGGACAGAATGCGATATCTTCTCCATACGGACTATGTTTGACAAAGTAAATATACCACCGAAATCGGGAAGATGAGACGGATGCAATGGTGTTGGTTTCGTCGGATTCTCAGCACTTTCATTTTTGAGGATTTTTCAAGCCCTATCAGGCTTCTGAATCTGATTTCGGATCACAGCTCCCCACAATAAGACCTTTTGGTCCCTAAAAGGTTACTGACCACTCAACAAGCTCAGGATAGGCCACCTGTCTTGCTTTTTGTCTCTGGAAAATGATTACATTAGTGGAAGCAAAATACAATGAAGTTGAGACATCCACTTCTGGCAGAGCCAAGTGACTGTTTTCTTTCCTTCACGATGTTCCTCTTGCTTCGTTGGTAATCCTTCCTCCTTCGTGAGTACATGAAAAATCCTTTTGTCCTTCCTTGGACGAAGCTCCGGATTAAGCTTCCAACAACTAGCCTTTTGATGTCCACTCTTGTTTCAAAATGTGCAATGACTTTTTGGCATCCAGACCTGTTTACCCTTCTCCTTCTTCCATTGTGGACTTGAGCCTTTATGTCGTGTTTCCTTCCTGGTCGACATAGGTTTCCTGTACAAAGTTTGTCTCTTCCAACACTTGGCAACACAATGCTTAGGTGAATGACAATAAGTACATGGATAAAGATTCCACAAGTTCTGGTTTACTTGATTATGCTTGTTATAATCAAAAGGAGAATTAATAAAAACATGACCATTATACCTTCCATGTTGATCTTCACTTTTCTTTGGAGACGACTTGCATTCACTACCACAACCCTGAAGTGATGCGCCATTTCTTTTTGTGAAGTGTTCTTGCAATGTCTTAAGTTGGCCATTTGAAGCATTACTTGCTTCCGAAGTTTTGGAACCTATCTTGGAAGACTCTCCAAGGCCCCCTTCGCCATATCCCAATCCTAAGTATCGAGGCCTTTCCTCAACCTCAATAGGATTTACAATGCCTTGACCTCTACATCCAAGGCCCTTTCCTTCTTCATGACCCATCTTGGTTAGTATTCTCAAACCTACACCTTTTTATGTTTTTCGAATGCACCAAAACCAACTTGATGAGAATGAGGAACCTTCACTGCATACCTCAGATGTGTTTTCCTAAATATATGTAGAAGTCACTTCCTTCAATTTTCCTTTTCCTTTGTTGTTCTTTGAAGTTTTCACTTGAACCGTGCTCTTTCGTTCCAAGTAGTCTTCATACAACACCTTCACCATCTCGGCCATGGAAAACACCGAATCTTTGAACTCCTTCTCATTTTGAGAAAGTCCTCCTGTAGATGCCATTTTCTTCCTTGAGATGAGCTCTTCCCTCGCTAACATGCAAAACTCAAATCCAAACGTCAACTAGCTCTGATACCACTTGATCCGTCGGATATTTTAATGACTTATGGTTGAGTTTTAATTTTGCATGCATTAATTAACCATTTGAGAAACTTAGTGAAAGAATGAGGAAAGAAGAGTAATTATGACAGCAATATACACATTTGCAGATCTGAAATGAAATATAAGACATCAAACCATAACACGCAGATTGATAACGGAGTTCGGCACAGCTTTGCCTATGTCTCTGGGCCTTTTCTCTGTGGGGGAGGCTTCTTTATTTATGTTCAAAATCTCAAAATTACATCGTTGCAATGCCAAATGGCTACAAGACTGATCTGGTCATGTTCGCCCAGATCTCTAGAACCATGCAAAGAAAACGGCACGCAAAACGGACGTCTGGAGCTCTCAGAAATGGTCCGACAGCGTCTCCTCCTCAAAATCTTCTCTTCTTAAAAATGGATTTATCTTGGTTTCCCTCTAGTATAACCCTACTCTGACTGCTCTAATGGCTTCAGAGCGGTCAAAAACCCCTATCTGGGCTCTTTCGGCACTTCAATCAGTCGAAAAACGAAGAAGTTATGCCTCCTAGAAGTTTTCCCCTTCAAGCTTGTTGTCACCCGTTCTACAGAACGCACCCTTGTTCTTTAAACCTGGCACACACGCTTATTTAAGCGCAAAAACCCAGCACCAGGCGCAACCGCGCCAACGGTGCAAACCGTAGAACGGTTAGGGTGCCTCCAGCCCCCAACCGCCTAGCACTCGGGCACGTGGGTCATATGACCGTGCTCTTGGCAAAAATGGTTAACCGTTGAAAACCACATTTAAACCGCGCCCAAACTCCGTGTGGTCATATGTAGAAATGAAATAAAATCGTGGCTTAAACACAAACCCCGCGCCATTTTCATATAGGGAATATGGCATGGTCGTATGGCTATTAAATACGCGCTCCGTAATACACAAACCCCCGCGCTATAAGGTATGGTCACATACAATAATAGTGTGACCGAGGGCTGGGGCTAGGCCCCAGCCCAAACCCCCACCAACCAACACATAACATGACTTTATATATATTGTTTGACATATAGTTCATAAGCAACAATGTGTGGCGCAGTGGTCACGGGGACTTTGTTAAAACGTTGTCGACGGAGGAGGTCACCGGTTCGAATCCGGTCGACAAACTTTTAATCAAACCAAAACCAATAGCCAATAAAGGGGTGCCACGTGGCAGCCCATGATTGGGCCACGTGGCACCTCAACAACCAATCACAATACGCCACGCGTCAAACACCGATTGGTCCACGTGCCAGCTACGTCAACTGTCGTACTGCTTCATCACCCGCCACGTCAGCTCTGCCATATGGCTCTGTCACCTGCCATGTCATCCAGTGGTGACACATGTCACCTCAAGATTCATCCAGTTGTACGCCCAAAAGTCCAAATCTGCCTAACACGTGTCATCACTCGAGGCTACCACGTGTCGCCTGTACGGACCTGCCACGTGTCGCCTGTACGGACGTACCATGTGTCGCCTGTACAGACCTGCCATGTGTCACCTGTACGGCCCTACCACGTGTCACCTGTACGGACCTGCCACGTGTCACCGTCCAAAATTGCCACGTCACTTCTACCATGTCAGCGTCTGTACGGACTGCACAGTCAGCAAAAAAAAATATTTGCATGTTTGACTTTTCGGACAGAATGTGATATCTTCTCCATACGGACTCTGTTTGACAAAGTAAATATACCACCGGAATCAAGAAGACGAGACGGACGCAATGGTGTTGGTTTCGTCGGATTCTGAGCACTTTCATTTTTATCATTTTTTAAGCCCTGTCAGGCTTCTGAATCCAATTTCGGATCACTCTCAAGAAACATGTTATGGTATTTTATGTTATGCGACATTGTTGTTAATACAATTTCTGTGCGTTATATCATCTTTCCTGTTAAATGACTTGAGTTTATTTTCGAATTATGGAGCATGAGGAATGATACAGTTATGCATGGAGTGAGTTGATTTAGTTCTGATTTCGTTTTAGGACGATTGCACCTCTTTGTTGGGCCTGCCAACAGTTCAATTCGCTTTCTCTTTTCTATAGTATAGTTAGTTCGTTTCTAGTTTTAGAATCTGCATGTGAGTTATTTTTAACTTGAAGTTGTTCTGTAAATTTTTGTCTTGAATCGGTTTTGTTTAGTTCATTCTTAATTTAGCATTATCTCGTAGATCATTGAATATTAGAATGAGTTGCTTACCAGTTGTGGAATTTGATTACTGATAAAGCTCTCTTAAATTAGTTTAGATTCACTATGTTTTTAAGTTTTTAGTTTAATCATGATTTGAACTTAGATTTACTCTGCTTTTGGGGTAGTTCACTTGTGGTTTGGTTAAAGGAAGCTTCCAATATTTGTAGGGTAAAACATGACATTGATTAGTTTCACTTTTGTTAGATTTAGAATTGCTTGGTAATTAGATTAAATAAAAGGTTTTTAAAATTTCTATCTTTTATGGTCAAGATAGATATTTTGATGATTAGGTGTTTAGTTAACGATAGATAGCATTGGATTATTTCTTTGGATTAGGAACAGAGATACATTTGATTAACTTAGAATTATTTCCATTTGATCGATTAGACAAGATATGATCAGTTTTAAGATAATCATTAGGATTCAATTTATGAGAGTAAGTTTATGTTTTCTTCTTAGAATAGCATTTAGGTAGAAATTGGAATCTTACCAGCACATATAGTGTAGCAGCTCTAAGTTTACTTACCCTGGTTTGAAAATTTAGTGTTTTCAGGTAATTAAAATCATTAATACAGAAGCCTGACATTTTTGGCGACGTTGTTGGGGAGTTGTTTAGAAGGTAAGTTAGAAATTGATTTGGTTATTTTTAAATGCATTTGGTTTGGTGTGGTATGTTTAGCAGGTTGACGAAAGAGGAGTTGTGAGACGAGGGGTAAGAACCTACACATCTGTTATCCAAGGTTCCTCTGAAACCCAATCTTAGTCTTTATTTTATCTAGTATGTTTTCATGAGAAATATAGATCATAGAAGTAGATTTAGAGGAAATTCAAAACAAAACAAAAAGAAGAAACCTCCACCCAAAAAGCAATAGAAACGGAGATTGGAACTCTGGTTGAGGAAACCATAGAGAAAAACATAGAATTAGGAACAAAACAAATTGAAATTGGATTAGAAGGGGATAATACCACACGAGAAGAACTTAAAACATTTATCATTTCCCTTCCAAAACCAGGAAACACTACATATCAACAAATTCAAATTCCCGGTGATCCAAACTCGGTCAACATAGTTAATCTAGAAAAAGTGCAAACTATTTTCGGGAACCCTGACACTATAGTTTCACAAGTAACAACTACAACTGTTGAATCAGAGGTAATAGGATCCTCAAAAGAGCCAATAGGAGATAGTTATTCTGTCAAACGGAATCCAGAGAGGTGGGATTTCACACCCTCACCAAAGAAAGATCAGATTGCATATACAACTTTTGGTAATCCTTTTAACATGGCAGAAAGAGGGAGAGAATTGGAGAGAAGAGGAAGGGAAATGGATAGAAGAGAGAGGGAATAAATTCATGTTGAACATGAAGAAGAAGAATAGGTAGAGACTGAGCCAAGACCAGAAACCACCTTTGGGTTTCCAATTTTGGATTTGGTCCAAAATGTCAACATGAAAAATATCCCACCTTCGGCACTACCAACCTTTTATGGGAAAAGTAGTGAAGACCCAGATGTCTTTATTTTTGAATTTGATATCCTGTGTAGGATTTATAATTATCTCCAGGATGCACATAAGCTGAAGTTGTTTCCTACTACCCTAAAAGATTATGCATTACGTTGGTTCATGAGTTTAGGAGAGTATAGCATTAGATCTTGGGAAGATATGAAGACAGCATTTTTGAAGAAGTACCAAGACTATTATAGACCCAAGGATTCTCGAAATGATATTTCTAAGATGCGGCAGCAATATGATGATATCCTTGAAGATTTCCTAGAAAGGTTTACATATACTCTTCAGAAATCCAAATATAATGGTCTCCAAGACAAAGCAATCAAGACTGTTTTCTTAAAAGGGGTTTTAGATGAATACATTGACACTCTCAACTTAATGGCTTCAGGAGACATTTATCAGAAAGACTTTGAGGCACTCAGTGAACTATGTAGAACTTATTCGAGAAGTAGGGGGAAAACGGTAAAAAGCATAAGAGAACCTGTCAACAAAAACACCAAAGTACCCACATCTGGTGGAGTTACTAGAATTGAACTAGGAAACCTTTTGGAAAATTTTAAAACGGATATTTTAGGAACAATTGGCTCTTAGTTAGACACTCTAAAGGTTAAGAAAAAGAAGGAAGAGGAAAACCCTGTATTAAGCATATTATGCCCGAAATGTAGAAAAAGGCATCCTCTACGGGAATGTCCTTTGGACAATATTTCTGTATGTGCAATTTGTACTGAAAATCATAAAACAGAAGATTGTCCATCCTTACTAGACTGCAAGCTATATACAAGGGAGGGGAAGCTCTAGGAGCTTCATCTGCACCTAAGAGGCCTTGGCAACCTAGGAACCTAAATATGTATCAAGAACCATCCCCACAACCTTCCGGCTATTATCCACCTTTTCCTCAATAGCAGCAACACCCATGGAACTGGCCAAATTGGCCACCACAAAATGTTGTTTCTCAACCTTGGTATCAAGGATGGAGAGAACATAATTATGGAAATAATCAACAATAACATGTGGTACCAATTCCCCAGAATCCATGTACTCAATACCCTCCAAACATGCATCAGTTATTGCCTGGATTTACTCCACCTCCTTTACCACCTATTCAACAAACTCCTTAGCAGCCTCCAAATCCACCATGACCCACCATATTACCCACTCAACCCATTCCAAATCCTAATAACAGACCACCTCTGCCACTCCATAATGTTGATTTTCAAAACTTCCCAGCTTACACCATAAACCCCATTTCCATACAAGAAATACAGTTGAGATCTGGGAAGACTTTAAATAAAACTCAACCTGTAAAAAGAACAGCACCGAAGGTAATTATCTAAGAACATGAAGAAGAACCTATAGATGATTTATCAGATGAAGTATATTTAAAAGATGTCATCATTCCAAAGAATAAAGTATCTGAATCATAGCAAAACATACAAACTCAGGTTCCGCGAACACCTCCTTTTCCTGAGAGGTTGCTTATTGAAAAACCAATTGCTCAATCTGAGTTTGACATCATGAATGAACTAAAAAATGTTTGTGTTAAGATTCCATTGTTACAAGCAATCAGAGATGTTCCGATCTACGCCAAGACCATTAGAGAACTTTGCATTAAGAAACCAGGTCGGAAATAGAAAGATCCACCCACGATACACCTAGTAGGTCAATTATTGAATTATATCTCTGAAACTCCTAAGATTGTGAAGTATGCCAACCCTGGGAACCCAATAGTATCAGTTACTATCAATAATGTTTCTATTTGTAATACTTTAGTCGACTTGGGTGCAGCCAATAATATAATGACCATCAATATAGTTGAGCTATTACAACTAAGTCGATTCTTGCGCCCTACCCCTACAGTTCTTGACCTTGCTGATAGAACAACTATAAAACTTGTTGGGGTCGTTGATGACATTCTTGTTACATTAGCCTCGTGGGAATATCCTGTCGACTTCATGATTATTCACTCAAAAGATCCCACGAAAGGTTATTAAATCATTTTAGGAAGACCTTGGTTGGCTACGGCCAATGCTTTCATAGGATGTCGTGGTGGGGATATGTTCATCTCAAATGGCATTTCTTCGCAGAAGCTTACTCTTTTTCCGCCTACCCAACCGGTTACAGAAGAATTATGGTGGCTAAAATGTCCATATCACGAGAATGATGAGGAAGAACCTTTATTCTCTGTTGATGAATTTCACGCGTTACAATAACCAATAGAGGATGATATTTTAAGCCAATTTCTTTCTGTGACAGAAAATGTCGAATTTCCACAAACCTATTTTCAATACAATCAAATTTTCAGAGAGGAATTTCAAGAATGAAGTGAGTCATTCTTCTTGTTTTCACCATATATGGTTTTCACCATTTATGAGCATCCAGGATCATATACCATCCCAGTAGAAATCAGTCCAGGCAAATGTCTATACATCAATTCTGAATTAAGTCTCAACCAACAGGAACAGTTAAAAAATCTTTTGAAAGAACAGTCAGGGGCATTTGCATGGGAGTACACTGATATGAGAGGAGTGCATCCTGATACTTGTATTCACCACATATATATCCAACCAGATATAACACCAATAAGACAACCACATAGGGCGTATGAATCCAATCCTGAAAGATTTTGTGAAAGAAGAGTTACAAAAATTATTAAACGTGGGGTTCATTTATCCAATTTCTGATAGCAAGTGGGTTTCACCCCTTGTTGTGGTACCTAAGAAAGTGACGGGGAAATGGAGGATGTGTGTAGACTTTAGGGAGTTGAATAAAGCAACCCTGAAGGACTACTTTCCCTTGCCTTTTATAGATCGGGTCTTGGATACCTTGGCTGGGAAAAAGTACTTTTCCTTTCTCGATGGGTATAGTGGAAACAATCAGATTCAAATTGCTCATGAAGACCAGGACAAAACCACATTCATGTGTCCTTGGTGCACTTATGCCTATAAACTGCTACCTTTTGGATTATGCAATGCTCCTGCTACATTTCAGAGAGCAATCCTTGGGATTTTTGTTGACTTAATTCATGATTGTGTGGAAGTGTACATGGACGATTTTACTGTTTATGGAAATACTTTCGAAGAAGCCATAAACAATCTTGAGAAAGTCTTGTTTCGTTGTCAGGAATCTAATTTATCCCTTAGTCATGAAAAATGTAAAATGCTATTAACTGGGGGAATAGTGTTGGGTCATCATTTGTCTGCAGAAGGAATTAAAGTCGATCCAGCTAAGATTGAAGTAATAGTTAATCTTTCCTCTCCAAAAACCCAAAAAGATGTGAGAATTTTTTTGGGGCATGCTAGATATTATCGTCAGTTTATTGAAAACTTTACAAAGACAGCCAGCCCCATGTTTAAACTGTTAGCAAAGGATGCAGAATTTTGTTGGGATAACAATTGTCAAAATGCTTTTGAAACTTTGAAAGCAAAATTGTCCATGGCACCAATTTTACGAGGGCCAAATTGGTCTCTTACCTTCCATATTTCAACTGATGCCTTAGATACTGCTCTAGGAGGAGTGCTTGGACAAAAAGAAAACCAACAAAATTATGCTATTTACTTTACTAGCAAAAACCTTACTCCTCCTGAAATGAACTACACTGTGACAGAAAAGGAATTCTTGGTTGTAGTTCATGCCATTAATAAATTCCAACATTACATCACTGGGTATGAAGTCTTTGTACATATCGACCATTCTGCTATTAGACTTTTTATGAACAAACCAGTTACTACCGAAAGGATCACACGATGGCTTTTGTTACTTCAAGAATTTAACATCGCTATAGTTGATCGGCCAGAAAAAGAAAATGTAGTTGTGGATTTTCTTTCTCGAATTCCTCAAGACAGTACTGACATTCCAGTGAATGATAATTTCCCTGATGAACATCTATTTGCAGTAGTTTTTAAGACCCCTTGGTTTGCAGATACGGTAAACTATTTAGCCTGAGGGAGACTACCAGCTCATTTGTCATCACCACAAAAGAGAAGAATTGTCCAGCAGAGTGCTTATTACTCTTGGGTAGGGAGTGATCTTTTCTACATAAGTCCTGATATGATCATTAGGAGATGTGTTCGGGAAGATGAGATTCCCGATATCCTTCAGGCCTGTAATGACGGGCCATGTGGAGGACACTTCTCTGATAAGAGAACGGCATATAAAGTCTTACAATTAGGATATTACTGGATGACATTGTTTAAAGATGCAACAAGATATGTAAGAAGTTGTGATACTTGTCAGAGGATGGGGAGGCCTACCATAGCAGACGAGATGCCCTTACGACCGCAGGTTGTGATTGAACCATTTGATAAATGGGCACTTGATTTTGTAGGACCAATATCCCCAATGTCTAGGAAGAAGAAGTACATCTTAGTTTGTACAGATTTTGTGACCAAGTAGGTAGAGGCAAAATCCTTATATCAAGCAACTGAGAAATCAATGGTTGAATTTATTTATGAATATATCTTTACCCGCTTTGGTGTTCCATGAGAGATTGTTACTGATCAAGGTGCTCAATTCACTTCTAAACTGATGAAGGAGCTCATAGATAAATATGGGATAAAACACTGTAAGTCTTCCCCATACCATCCACAAGCCAATGGGAAAGTGGAATCCACGAATAAGGTTTTGGAAGTTATTATGACCAAGACAATACATTTACATCACAAAGACTGGGCGGATAGACTTCCAGAGGCTTTATGGGCATACAGGACTATGTGGAGAAATACCACTGGTCATACCCCTTATGAATTGGTATATGGCAAGAAAATTCTCCTTCCCATAGAATTTCAGATTCATACCTTCCGCATAGCAGTAGAATTGGGTTTAAACTTGGATGAGGCACAGAAACAGAGAATTATGCAATTAAACAAATTGGGAGAAATTAGGCAAGATGCTCTTCAAAGAACTATCCTCATACAAAATCAACGTAGCAAATGGCATGATAAATACATTAAGAAGAAACATTTTCAACCAGGAGATTGGGCATTGCTATTTGATTCCAAATATAAAACTTTTAAAGGAAAACTTATGACACGATGGTTGGGACCTTATGAAGTGGAAACTATTTTTGATAATGGATCTATCAGAATCAAGACCATAGATGATTCTCAAAATTCCTTTGTAGTAAATGGACATCGATTAAAAGTATATCACAAACCCTTGTCTAGAGATGATTTTCTATAGGAAATGTCTAAACAACCAGAAATAAAGATAGTAGGAGAAGAGTCTTCTCCTCCTGCTAATCCTTGATCATTTTTGTAAATAATAAAAACAAATATATATATATATATATAATAAAATAAATAAATAATAAACATTCTAGATATGTTGACATATTGTTCTCAGTTTTACAGGATTTTTGAAGCAAGTACAGAATTGAATTTCATCACTTTTTCGCAACAGGTAAGAAGGTAAGATCATTTTATTTTGCGAAATTTTTTATCAATATATACTGTCTTGTTTTGAAATTAATAAATTTGAGCTTGTTTGCTCCCTTTGAATTGCTCATTAAAGTATGAAAGGGGCATTTATCAGGGATAGGATTATTCTTTACCAGGCCTGATAGATTATGATGGGAAAGA
>ML825731.1:109572-124698 GCA_009831015.1 Picea engelmannii | reverse complement strand
TGTGTACTCTGTGTATGAGCCATTGATTAATTTATGTATTGCTTAAGAATCTATATGCATTGCTTTACTTTGCAGGTTTAAAACTTACAGTGGACACATGGGATGTGTGCCATGTGTCAGTAAGATTTGAGCTTTTGGAATATTGAAAAGTTTATTAGAACGTGACACGTGTTACCCGCCTGATTGGGCTACATGTCCGCTTCCATCATTTCGCCACGTGGCGACAGATTGTGCAGTCTGGAAGACTGGGCACTCTAGAAGGGAAAGATGTGACAGGTTGCGTTGGGTCGAAAACTCCCGAAGGCTGTAGTATATATCGACAGTCGATTCCAGAAGACACGCGTCGAAGGATTGTCAACTTTGGGTGAAAGCACTTTGGGAGAAAGTGCAGGAAGGAAGTTTGAAACTTCTGAAGCCCGAATAGCCAAAGTGATTCACAGTGATTGATCTATGGGAGGACACCTGTCAACAAATCATGAACTCTGGGTAAAAGCGTTCCAGGAGGAGGCAAGCGAGGAAAGTTGAGACTTCTGAAGCGTGGAGTCCCGAAGTGGATCCCGATCGTTGATCGTGAAGGAGGATGAGGACCATTGATCTAGTCCTGGCTGAAAGTCCTAAAGTCCTGAAGCTCTGGACAAGCGCTTTTTCAGCTAAGCGCAGGGTCATGGCCTTGGTCATATGCAGATTGAGAGCTGAGGAAAGGAGGGCTAAGGGCATAATTGGTTGTCCTCAAGATAGAAAAGTGCCAAGGAAGGATTTAGCCACGGTTTCTAGTCGTGGTCACCTGTGAGGTGGTTGGAAGGAAGCGCCTGTGCAGGGTGAAATTTTGTGCCAACGCAGGAATAACAGGACACTGTTATTTTCGGAGAATAGGGATATGAACTCCATGAACAAAAACAAGAAAGAGACCTATAACATAGTTTGGCAATTTTGTTTATCATATGCATAATTCTAACAAAATGGTCGCTTGCACATTTTGCAGAATTAAGAGGCTTAAGCACGTTAGTTCAGGATGCATATTGAGGAAATGGAAGAGGGCGAGGGAGCCTCCAGTGAGGATAAGGAGGTCGAAGGCCAGAATACCAGAGTTGGTAATGTAGAGACAAAGTCCAATGGACGCAAGGGAAAAGGGGAGCAGGAAATGTTGATAGAAACGATAAGAAGCTTGAAGATGGAAGTGCAGAGCTACAAAGCAGACAATGAGAGACTGATGAGAGAGAAAAGTCAGATAAATTCTCGAGTGTTGCAGAGCTTAAATCAGTTGCAGAGGCAAACGAAGAAGGGATCAAACTCAAGACAAGAGGAAGAAGGCAGGTGTCATGAAAGAAGAGATGCTCGTGGAAGAGTTGGTTATTCCATAAGTTCTAGCAAAGCTCATGGACACCACTCACCTCCTTACTCAGGAAGAAAGTTTTATGCATCGGATGATCCCGTAAGCAATCCAGAGGTGTCTCCTGTCAAACACCAGAGAAGGAAACAAGAGGTAGATTGTTTGCAAGGAGAGTTGAGGAAGCTCAAGCCACCTTCCTTTGAGGGCGAAAGAGAAAGGGAAGATGATGTTGATGCATGGTTGCTTGGGATCCATAGATATTTTCAGTTGCATAACTATTCATCAAACCTGGAAGCCAAGATTGCCACCTACCACTTACACGGAAAAGTTGTAATATGGTGGGAGCAATTGAAGTAAGTGGAGCATGTTAATGAAAGTAGAATCACTTGGAAGTAGTTCAAGAAGTACTTCTAGAAGGAGTACCTCTCAGAGCATTTCTATGACAAGAAAATGCAAGAGTTCTTTGAACTCAGGTTGGGAAGCATGACTATGGCAGAATATGAGAAGAAGTTCTTGGGATTATTAAAGTATGTTAGGTTCATTGGTGATGAGAAAGTGAAAATACAGAGATTTATAAGTGGATTGCCAACGTTTTATTAGGAAAATATCAAGTATGATGAACCCAAGACCTTGACTAAAGCTATCAAGAAGGCTAAATACCTGTATGAGCAAGGCCATGGAAGAGAATCCCTACAGAAATCTTGGAAGGAAAAGAATATTGCGAAGTCCGATCAGAGGAGGAAAGGATTCAAACCTCCCTTCAATAGGAATGAGCCTAATAGAAATCATCAAGATCAGTATGCTAAGGGGGATTCCACGAAGGAAGATTCCTTGGGAAAAAGGGGAAGACAACCAATCCAATGCTAGGGATGCAAGGAAGATCACCTGTATAAGGAATGCCCGCACAGAAAGGATAGAGTGAAGACTGTGCACAACATCCAAGAGGCTACAATAGTCGGAGATATGGGAAGAATCTATGCAGCTTTAAATGATTGACAAGCAGAGTACCAATCCAATATGATCGAGGTTGAAGGTAAGATCATAAATCATCCTGTTGCTATTTTGATTGATTCGGGAGCAAGTCATTGTTACATTGATCCTAAGATAGTGGATAAATTACATTTGGAGAAAAGTAAACTTGGAAAAGCAAGTTTGGTTCAGTTAGCCATGGGAACCAAAAGAAGAATCCATGATATGGTCATAGGTTGTTCCATAAGTCTTAATGGCGTGAATACTAGTACTGATCTAATTATCATACCATTGGGGTCTTATGATGTTCTGATTGGTATGGATTGGTTGGACAAGCATCATGTTGTCCAAGATTGTCATAACAAGACATTTACATGTCCTGATGGAGATGGAAAACAGAGCAATGTGAAAGGAATTCCAAGACCCATCTCTATAAGGTAGATTTCAGCCTTACAACCGAAAAGATGTTTTAGAAAAGGATGTCAACTGTATGCAGCTCATGTGGAGGAGCCAGTTGATACAAAGGGGCCAAGCCTTGAAGATTTCTCGGTGCTACAAGAATTTGAAGATGTATTCCAAGAAATACCCAGATTGCCACCAAGGAGGGAGATAGATTTCTTAGTTGATTTAGTGCCAGGAGCTGCCCCAGTGTCAAAAACACCTTACAGAATGAGCACACTAGAGTTAAAATAATTAAAAATACAGTTGGAATAATTGTTGAAGAAAGGGTACATACGTCCAACTGTTTCACCTTGGGGAGCACAAGTACTTTTTGTTAAAAAGAAGGATGGAAACTTGAGGCTGTGTATTGACTTCCGACAACTGAACAAGTACACTATAAAGAACAAGTATCTGCTTCCCCGAATTGATGACCTCTTTGATCAGCTAAGAGGAGCAAAGATATTTTCAAAGATTGACCTTAGGGCGGGATACCATCAGGTAAGAATCAAGGAAGAAGACATTCATAAGACAACCTTTAGGACCAGGTATGGGCATTATGAATTTGTAGTGGTGTTGTTTGGACTGACCAATGCACCAGTTGTCTGCATGTGCTTAATGAATGGCATATTCAAAAACTATTTGGACAAGTTTGTCATAGTATTCCTGGATGACATACTTATCTATTCTAAGTCTGAAGAGGAGCATGAACATCATTTAAGATTGGTATTGCAAGTACTGAGAGAACATCAGTTGTATGCCAAGTTGAGTAAGTGTTCTTTTTATCAAAAGCAGATCCATTACTTGGGACACATTATTTCAGAGCAGGGCATAGCAGTAGATCCAGAAAAGATCGAAGCCATTAGAGGATGGCCAACACCCAGAAATGTGTCAGACGTAAGATATTTTATGGGATTAGCTGGCTATTACCGAAGATTCATAGTAGGGTTCTCTAAGATTGTTCATCCCATCACTTCTTTGCAAAAGAAGGGAACTAAATTTGAATGGACACTCAAGTGTGAAAATAATTTTAATATGTTGAAGGAATTACTTACTAGCGCGCCTGTGTTAAACATTGTTGACCCAAATGAAAGTTTTGTGGTATGTACAAACGCTTGTAAGGAAGGACTTGGGGGAGTCCTCACGCAAAACAGACATGTCATTGGATATGAGTCCAGAAATCTTAAGGAACATGAGAGGAACTATGCCATGCATGACTTGGAACTTGTTTCCATTGTTCACGCCTTGAGGATGTGGAGGCATTATCTCATGGGGAAGAAATTTGAATTAAGGACAGACCACATTGGCATGAAGTATCTTTTTGAATAGTCGACCTTGAATGCCAGGTAAACAAGATGGCTGGAATTTTTAAGTGAATATGACTTCGACATCAAGCATATCAAGGGAAAGGAGAATAAAGTTGTTGATGCACTTAGTAGGAGAGTGCATCTCATGCATGCTACTGTTGTCAGTATGCATCAGTCCGACTTGAAGAGCAGAATTTTATACAGTCTTGTTACAGATTGGCATTACCTACAGGTAAAGGAAAAATTACAGTAAGGAAATGTACAACAGAAAATAAAGGAGTACAAGGTAAAGGAAGATGGATTACTCATACATAAGAATAGAATCTATGTTCCTAGTTCTGGAGAACTGAGGAATTTGGTACTGAAGGAAATGCATGATGTTTCTTATGCAGGACATCCCGGTTACCAGAAAACAATTACAGCAGTAAGAAGACAGTTCTTTTGGCCGGGAATGAAGAAGGATGTTGTTGATTACATCGCTCGATGTATGGAATGTCAGAAGGTGAAGGCTGAGCATAGGCACCCAGCAGGATTGTTGCATCCATTCCCAATTCTAGAGAAGAAATGAGAAGTGATCACCATGGATTTCATCACTGGATTACCCAAAATGAATAAGCAACATGATTCAATCATGGTGGTGGTTGACAAATTAACAAAGGCTGCTCAGTTCGTGCCTGCGAAGACAATGCATAGAACGCTAATATTGTAGAAATTTTCATGAAGGAAATTGCTAGGTTGCATGGGATACCTAGGACAATCGTCTCAGACAGAGATACAAAGTTTACCTCCAATTTCTGGAGGGGATTATTTAAAGGATTTGGCACAAATCTAAACTTTATCACAACATATCATCCCCAGACAGATGGGAAAACATAGAGAGTCAATCGAATAATTGAAGACATGCTAAGAATGTATGTGATGGATAAGCCATCTAAGTGGGAAGATTACTTACACTTGGTTAAGTTTGCATATAACAATGGGTATCAAGCTTCATTGAGAACGAGCCCATTTGAATCCTTGTATGGTAGGATATGCAAAACTCAAGTGAGCTGGGACAACCCAACAGATAGAGTGGTACTTGGGTCAGAGTTGCTTAAGGACGTGGAGGACCAGGTGGTTAAGATCAAGCAGAATTGAAAGGCAGCTCAGGATAGATAGAAAGTTTATGCAGACAAGAAAAGGACAGCTAGAGAATTTAAAGTAGGGGAGCATGTACTTTTGAAAGTGAAGCCCAAGAAAAGCTCTTTGAAATTAGGTAGTTGTACAAAGCTGGCAGCCAAATTTGGTGGTCCATTTGAAATATTGGACATAATAGGGCCAGTCGCATACATGCTTGCATTGCCTGCTTCCATGAATGTGCATAATGTATTTCATGTATCTTTACTAAAGAAATATGTACATGATTCTAACCATGTTATTGATTGGCATCTGATTCAGGTAGAGACGGAGGGAGACATTCAGGTTTAGCCAGTGCGGGTATTGGACAGAAAAGTCAAAATGCTCTAGAATCGAGTTATAGAACTAGTAAAGGTTCAATGGACCTGCTACGGTCCTGAAGATGCTACCTCGGAGCATGAAGGTGCCATGCGGGCAGAGTACCCGTAGCTTTTGAATAAATTTGAGATTTTGATATCTATTTTGTATATGCACTGAGGACAGTGCCAAAATAAGGGGGAGGGGATGTAACACCCCAAGTTTCAAACCCCCATTTTAAATAATGTATTGTTACAATGTTGAGAGGCTTGAGTGCCCAAACAATTATTAAAGGGGCCAATATGCCCCAGAAATGTAATGTTTTGATCATTATTAATAATAAACACATCGTTGGCTGCTAGACGGACAAGGACTAGAGTTATAGGGGGCTATGATTCCACAAGAGAGGGAGCTTGAAGGACTAGGTGTTTATTTCCTATTTTTCTTATTACCCTTTTATTTTAAGGGAGGGGGTCGATTACGTGAGCTTCTTGGGGAAGGCTAGGAGGTTCTTGTTTCCCCACAAGGTTACTTAAACCCACCTCTGGTCCGATGGGGGGGTTCGACTAATGACTTATTCGTTGTTTTCCCGTTCACTCACTCATTTTTCCCTCACGCACTCCCATGCACCCCTTGACCCATTCATCGATCATCCTCACTTGCGTCTTGGCTTGGAAAAGGAAACAGAGCTGTTGAAGAATTAGCCACGGGATAGTTGGTTGTAGTGGTCGCTGGTGTGATCCAGCCGCGACGTGGGGCCTACATGTTCGAAATGCATTGGTCCATGCCTTGTTTTGCTCACAACTGCGAGTTCTGAGAGTCCCAGCATTGAGATTATGGACCAGTTGTGTTGAAGGCCCTAGAAATAGAGGAGAAGGATTGCCGGAGGGACTGCATGGCAGAGAAGGGTGGAGGTCCGGTCTCTTGGGGCGGTACAGGTTGGGTAGAAGAGAGCCGGGTACTTGGATTGTTGTGGGTGTCAGGAAACCTGTGAGATCTTGAGAGCTGACTAGTTTGGGAACCTAATTACATTATGGAACTGTCCTTATGGATTCATAGCCCTGGCTCAAGGGTGACACTGGTGTTGAGATTTGGAGCAATGGTGTCTACGGTTGGGTGGAACGTCCTTGATCTGCAGCTAGTCAGTGTCATCTTTCATAAAGATAATTTATCTCCGTCGTGATATTATTATTTGTGTATGAATGTATTCCACTGTGTAATTTAATTATCATTTACATGTATATGAATGTATTTTCGTTGTGTATATTTGATTATCATTTAATATAATCTTTAGATTATGCATGCTTGCTGGATATTGTTGTGCATGTCGTTAAATCTGTTATCTTATGCATCCTTAATATATAAAGAAGGTATCAACATGAGAAAGAAGTTTGAGGATGGGCTTGCAGGTAGTGTACCCCCGACATGTGGGTGGTTGGGTATGTTACAGTCTGGGATTATGATCAACGGTTCAATATTTTGTTAGATAGGCTGACGTTCCAGATCTAGGACATGTAACATAGAGAATGGTTCATTGTGGGGTTGTTATCCCATATCCGAGTCTTGCTTACCCATCAAAAGGCGACGACTAAAGCCGAGGTAGTCGAAATCGCGATGCGATTGGAAGCTACACCGGGAGGCGCATAAACATTGGTCGGGTTGGCTCAGGTGTAGTCACAACTGGCCAACCTAACAATCCAGTTGCAAGATATGGACAAAGCTAAATTCGTGCGTGAGCACATATGGTGCACTACCTGCTGGTTAGAGGGGCATCATTGAGACGAGTGCATGGTCCTTCCAAATTATATGGCGACAGGTGCACTGAGTCCATTTCCATCTGGAGAATCTGAATGGTGTGAAATCTGCAGACAGTGGGGACATGGGCCATCCCGATGTCCCACATTACAAGAGTATCAAAATAGAACTCACACCCCCTTCTGTGAATTCTGTAAATCTGTTGGCCATGATGACAATAGCTACCACTCCCTCCAGTTGATGCAAGATAACACCCAGGATGCCTTCCGGGTGCAAGAGGAGAAAAACAATGGTGAGCACGGTGGTGCAGACAAGGGAAAATATCAAGGAGAACCTCGAGGTGGATATGGGCATGGTCGTGGTTGTGGATATGGTGGCGGAGGCGGTAGACCCCCCACATGTTTTAATTGCGGTGAAATTGGTCATGTCTCACGGTTTTGTACTAAGCCGCGTGTGCTTTGCACTTATTGTTACAGTCATGAACATGCTACAAAAGATTGACCTGACTTGTTGAAGAAGTGGGAAGATAAGAAGGCCAACTGTAACATGGTGCATGTCGAGTTACGCAAGAACAAAAAGAAGAATGGGGAAGCAAACATCTGAGTCGTAACCTATGGAGGGGCTAAGACAGGAGAAGACTTAGAGCATGGTGAAGGCTCAGGTCAATGATCATACAAGAAGATGAGGAAGGCACCCCAACCCCCCCTAAGTTTGATGTTGCTCAACAAAAGAAGTTTTTGTGTGATGCATAAAGAGCCATTGAAGAAGAGAGAGCATGGGATAAGTTACAATGCGTGACTCAAAGGTCTTTGGAAGAGGCAAGGGTTTGAGAGGAGGTGGAAAGAGCGATGTAAAGGTCGTTGGAGGAGGAACGGATCCACGAAGAGGTGTAACAAGTGACATAAAGGTCGTTGGAGGAAGCTCGTGTGTGCGAAGAATTGCAACGTGTGACACAAAGATCTTCAGAGGAGGCTCGTGTGCGCAAGGAGATCCATCGCGTGACCCTGAGAACGATAGAAGAAGCACGTAGGTAGACCACACTGCGATGCGCTGAGAAAAAGGCATATGAAGAACAATGCCATGAGGAGTTACAATGCACAACGCGCTGAGAAAAAGGCATATGAAGAACAATGCCATGAGGAGTTACAATGCACAATGCGCGCATAAAAATTACGCGACCTAGGTCGCATGGTAGAAGCCAAAGATCAAGTCACTACCTTCTTGCATTGTTGTTTGCATTTTCTTAGAGATCTAAAGGTTGCCAGTAAGTTGACCTAGATGTTGATTGCTAGCATGAAGGAACAAGGAGAAGACACCACCATATCAGCTCCGCTGCTCAAAAAGGATGTTTGCTAGGCCAACAAGCAAAAGTGCACTAGCCACGAATTTAAGATGACAACAAAGTTTGGTGGGTATGAGATGGATGGGGTCATGTTGGATCTGGGATCTGATGTGAACATTTTACCTAAGAATTTTTGGGAAGCAAAGGGTAAGCCTAACTTGGTTTGGTCGCCCATACAACTCCAGTTAGCCAACCGGTACAAGATCTATCCCATAAGCCGGTTGGAGCAGGTTGAATGACTATTGAAAGGGTGAAAACAAAGGTCAACTTTGAAGTCATCGAGATAATGGATGAGTCTGATCCCTATCCTATATTGTTGGGAATTGATTGGGCCTTTGAAAATAATGCGGTGTTGAACTTAAAGAAGAGGAAAATGTCCTTCGAAATTGACACCCTGCATGTGGTTGTGCCGCCAGATCCATATGAGGGCGACTGCTACAATGATCTTGTAGATGAGGATGCGTAGAGTTCAACTATTGAAAATATCTATAAAGTCACAGGGCGTAGGGAAGACTACATCAACCCCACCGCATATGAATAATTAATCTGGAGGAGTGTCAAATCTTATGACACATATTCTAAGGATGTGATGGATAGATAAAAGAATAAGTTTTACAAGGTGTCCACGAGGAGGTGCACACACATTTCAATAGAAGAGCGCGGGGAAGATTTTGGTTCCTATCGATATGATGGGTCGAAGCCGGTGGACACCTTACTTGCATGGATTCAACACATTCCTGAGTATCAACGACCTCACGCACTTGACTCAATAATGATAGGGATTGTTGCAGGTTGGTGGGCTGCACATTGAGGGTCATTTCATGAATGAGCATCTGTCGAAGGAGCTCCGTGAAATAATTTCCGACCAGATGTTGACATCCATTACTACACATATCCTTGCAAGATACATTGCATGGTGAATCTAAGGCACAATCTTTATGGCCACCAGACTGGCGGGATATGGGCAAATCAACAATGCGGTCGGCTAGGGGTCTTTGCACTTTCATAAAAACTTGGCCACTGTACGGAGAGGTGCAATAAACATGTGCTACGACTCCCACTAAATTACAATTGTGCATGTATGGAAATGGCCACTCAAGATTTGGGCCCTATCATTTCAGCCCTCCTTATGTGCTACACATATAGATGGTGATATTTCCTTTAAAAGTACCAGCAATAACTACGATCGCTTTCCCAACACATGAGATTGAAGGGCAATCCATCTATTCCATTTAAGAGTAATTATTCCCTAATTGAGGATTGGGTGTACACACTTGCAGTTGACGACAATAACAACTCACACCACCGCCACCTAGTTGTTCGGCGACTAGCAGTCCCAGAATATGGTACAATCTGGCATGGCAAACATCACTTTCGACTACTTCTAATCAACAACTATCCAACTTACACAAGCACTTCAAGAGCATTTTTCTGAGCCTGAACGTTAGTTTTTGGACTTTGTGCAAGGCCTCAAGGCCACCGTGTCGTTCGTCGCATAAATCATTCCCTAAGGCTGTTGGCTCGAGGAGGAGCCAAATAATAATGGTGGGGGCTTGTTGGCACCCAAAGTTTTGGGTTAAATTTTCCACACGTGCACCAAGGGAGCAGTGCACGCCCACTTTATAAGTTTTGCATGCACTTGAGTAAGTGCACGAGGATTGCCGTTAAGCGTGCATCAGACCAGGTTTTGTCAGCAGAGCGTGGAACATAAAGACTACCAAGTGCGCACCGGTTTGAGTTTTGTCAGTTATGCTGGAAACCAAGAAGACGTGTGTCGGAAGTAAGAAATGAATCATCAGGATATCTCCTCGAATGATTAGTACCAACAACATACGAAGACGTGGGGCAGATAAAAGAGGAGTTGGTCAGGAAGTTAAGATTTCCCCTGATGCAGAAAGTCTACATGGAGCGCTTGCAGGTACCTGAAGCATGTCAGTTGGATCATACTTGAGTGAGTGAGAAGCTATTCAACTAGTCTGAGAGTTTCGAGTTAGCTACCAACATTGATCTCACCCTGAGCTTGCTGCAATATTGTAATATCTTTGAATATATTCCTGCATTTTGATATGTTTGAGTCCTAAAGCAAGGCACATGACACATCCTATATATTCCCCTTGTTGATATAATGATGATATGAGATTCCATGGTTGTCGTAGGCAATTGTTCAATGTAATGTATAACTCTGTTGTGGTGAAATACTTCGAGTAATGAATATCAGATCCGAGTTATATGGATGCCAATTGCAATAGTGTTTAGTATGTTTAATCCTTCATCACCGATACAAGACCTCATGGTCTCTGTGATCTTCTCTGCATCTCAGATGAGACTTTCCTCGGCCTTGGTTGAGGATCAGTGCTTTGGGGTTTTGTAGGACACACTCTGGACGAACATTGGGTCTAAACCACCCCGACGTTAGGAAGGTCGGTGCACGCGCAAGAGTGAACCAAAACAACGACAAACAACCCAACATAATCCAATCATAAAAAAACATCTTTTGACAGAGAAAAACATCTTTTGGCATCCCTTGAATAATTATCTTAATGAAATAAGATACGTGGTAGAATTGGGTAAAACATTATGATCTTTATTGAAAGACAAAAGCTAGGCCCCATGTTCCATGCTTAGATTCTATGAATTATTGTGTGTGCTCAATATTAAAGTGGATGTTTAATGTATGTGTGTTCCTTAATTTTGCTAATAAATTGTGAAATACATTATTAATATATATGTTTTGGTTGATGTAACACTACATCCCTACAACAAACTTTGTTGCCCCCCTAGACATGAACACCATATTTCTTCAAACTCAATGGTTTTTGTCGTCAAATCCTAATGCACACTCAACTTGGATGATCCATCTCCTCATTATTCTCCAACTTCCATTCTCTCCTTTAGCTAAGACCATCTTGGCAATGATGCATAACGCCCTCCCCCCTTCCCCGCCCCAACTACCCACTTCATGTCATTGTCATGCATATGACTTTCCTTGTTCATGAATAGGCCCTCTTGGCTCTTGTCCAAAAAGGTGGAGTCCATCTTAGTGCTTTGACTTGACGACAACAACAACCAAGTATAAGGAGAGACTAGACAATGTTAATCCCATGCATAGAAGGCACCGCCATGTTCTAAATAAAGACAATCTTGGGTACTTAAGGTGTTGGGTGTAAAGAAGTAGTGCACACTTAAGCATCTTCATCACATGTCTACATGGAATTTTTTTCCCTTGGAAGACTATTTTCCTAGATTTAGATTTGTGCACCGAAGAGAGGATGCAAAGGGGATTAAAGACATGGTCTTGGACAATTCACTCACAATTCTGCACATTGTCAAGTGTTTTCAAAATTTAGGGTTCAATAACCATAAGCTCCACTACAAAAATGCTAGAATTTAAAGACTGTGAATGCAAAGCTCCATTCACAACATTACACAATAGGACACCCTTCTCCCCCCCCCATAAAATACATATCCCGGGGAAAGCCACTAGGCACTTCCCCTCATTCCAAGGATGATACATAGGGTAAAACGAATTCTTCATGGATCAAGGCCAATACAACATTATACTCATTAAGAGGTTAACATGTCACTTGTGAGAATTTGATCCCAGGTGGGGAGGATAACACTCCTTCTCTCAACTGCTTGGGCTAGACCGAATTGACTATAAGACAAAATTCTTGTAGAGCACATGTCTGCAATGGTAGATATTCAAAAGGAACTATCCAAACAAGATCCCTTCATCCAACACACTATGAATGGTGATCTAAATTGATTCAGAAGAGCACTAAGATAATCAAATTAGAAGAAGAGCACACCAAGTCCACTAACCAACATGCAAAATTAGATGCATAAATTCAAGATCTAGAAGCATAAGTCTTACAACTTTAGGCCAATAAATAGGCTTAGAGCACATAATTATGAGAGCAAGAAGTTACTCTTTTGACTACTTCGATAAACCAAGTTGATGATTCATAGTGTTATGTGATTAATTAAGTATGCACTTCACAATTATTTCTCTAGTTTTGATGAGAGATGTAATGGATTTTGGCACTATAGGAAACCAAAAATTCCCTTGAGTACCTCACCAACTCCTTTAAGAAACAAAATTCCCAATTGAAATCCCCTTTGTGCAAGCTCGACATTATGATGACGAATGTGCCAAATGATTTGCACCTTCTTGATGAATTCTTAAACTTGAATGCAATACATGATATGGTCAATAATTGGTTAAGTATCAACATGGACCACTCATGCATAAAAATGATGAGCAATTTTGAAGGAATTTGGCAACAACTTGATCTTCTTCACCCTCTTACCTCTTATGAGAAATGGCTAGAACATTTGGAAGCTTTCCACATTAAACATGATTCCACCTATAGTCACCTACACCATTGTTATGAGATCATTTATGCAATGACAACATTCTCATTCACCATGTAAATGCTTCAAAAGGAAGCACTTAACACTTCATCATTGGATTGTTAACTAAAGCTATTGATTCATTATGCCAAACACATCCATGCATGCCATCCTCCTCCTCTACCTTAATGGAGGGGTTGCAATAACATGGTCAATTACAACTCCTCATGATTCATGCTCACCATTTTTGACGTAGACTCATACAATTTGGTAACAAGATTATATAGTTAGTTTCATTGCCACAACTATACCCTATTTCTAATCTCATCTACTTTGGATTGGACTAGTTCACACTATAGCCCCTCTTCATTGCTTAGTTCTATTACAATTTCATGGATCAATAGTCCTTAGCTTCTCTAATTGGTTTTGCCAGCTTTGTTTTCCCTTGCAATTTTGACAATTTCAGAAGCTAGCTCATAATTCACATAGTGCTATCAATAGTTCCACTACTTTGTGTTGTTGGGAAGACTTTTGCAGTTAATATTGTTATCGATAGAACATATAATGCTTAATCATGAAGTAATGAAAATTGAGCTAAAAGAATATAGCTTTCAACATACAATGTTCTTTGCCACAACTTGGCTTCAACAATTCACTGTGATATAATTGGATTGTGTTGAGTCGATCACACTTTGAGATAGAGGAGCTAATTATGGTCAAATAATGTTGAGCTTGGTTTATGCTCTTGGGTAGAAACCAGATAAGCCCTTGATTTATGTGTGTCTATCCACTCTATCACACTTGTTTGATCCCTGTATCTTGAAGTGGACCTAAGTATCACCAAATGAAGATTTATTTATATATTTATACCCACATTGCCAATGTAATTGACAATTGGGTAAAACTCTGTATCTACTTTTCTTATCAGACTTCATGGAATTCTCTGAATCAACTTATTGATAGCCAAAAAAAATTGTGTGTTGTGCGATCTTGCATCAAGTTTGTTTCGTCAATGCACTTAAAAGTATATCTTTATGCTATTCTATTTAAACACACATATATGTTGAATGGTTTGATTAGATGATAATAGTGAGTTATCATTGGTTATGTCCATGCCATAATCAATCAAGACAATTTTATGCTAAAACGTTGTTGAAAAATATCTCTCCTTACATGTACAAATGTTGGACTAAGTCCTTGCACATATACCACATAGTCTCTCACACACACACTGTTCAAAGAAAACCTAGAGAAAGTCAAGGGATGCTTTCCCACATTGGTGGATGGTATCCCTAATAAACTTGTCAACGTAGATTAGTGTGCTTAACTCAAAGAGATTCAAACCAAATACTATTGGTACAAAACTAACCAAATGCCTAACAACATTTACAACAATTGGTTTAACTAGTCCTTTAATCATATTTTAAAATATACTTACTTAAAAATTAATAACAATTTACACACTTTACTTTCTACCATATAATAACATAAGAAATATTTCATGTATTATTTTATATTTTAATTTGGCTAATAAATACCATACACAAACACCTAATTTGATATATTATCAAGAAAACACAAATTCATATATAATTTTGATCACAATTTGGGATATTCTTGTAGTGAAAAAATATGGGAAAGATTGAGTTTAGGACATTTCTATTCTTTGTTTCCAAGTTAATCATAACATTAAGAATTTATTGATAAAGCAACCAAATTGCAAAATAAATGTATAAAATGTGTTTTTTTTTTTAAATTTTATTTTGAAATTGTTTTTATAACACAAATTTGTATTTAACTTTTAATTTTATTAAGAAAATTGAAACATTGTAATATACAATTTTTTATTTTTTTCATAATTATACAAATTTTAATATCATGGTATATAAAGATAATAATTAAAAAATGATTTTATTTATTAATGTAATGGTTATGAATAAAATAATAATAATTTAATTTTAAGATTACCATTTAGTTAGACATTAAATTGATGTATAAGATCCTCTTATTATACCTGCTGATAGGCATGGTATATAGTGTTGAGTTAGGCTTGACTTTTTATTAGTTCATGGTTGACCATAAAATATATACCTCTTTATCCAAAGTTTTAAAAAATAATGATTAATTTTAAATTTTAAATCTCATTTATCTGATATCTT
>ML825731.1:60916-74927 GCA_009831015.1 Picea engelmannii | reverse complement strand
AAAATTTAAAAAGGATACATGAGCCATAACTCCTTGAAAATCCAACAGTCACTACTGCAATTGTCTTTTGGTAACTTAGATGTCCAACCTATGGACCATTATGCATTTTCTTTAATACCAACTTCCTTAATTCATAAGAATTAGGAACATACACTCTATTATTATGCATAAGAATTCCATCTTCTTCTAGTTTATACTTTTCATATTTTTGTTGAACATTTTTCTATTGTAATCCTTCTTTTTCCTGTAGGTAATCTTCATCTAAAATAAGAGCTTTTAATTCTATTTTTCAAATTTGATTTGCACATGCTAATAATTGCAGCATGCATTGCATGTATTCTTCTGTTGAGTGCATCATCAACCTTGTGTTGAGAAATGTAGCTTGAGCATAAACGTCTTTTATAGGCTTTAGTGTTAACATGTAGGAAGTAGTTCAGGACATTTATTTGGTGACCACCTTGGAAACGTGATCACTCATTCTATTTTGTAATTTCACTTGAAAAATAAAAGAAAAAATAAAAGTCTTATGTTTTGAAGTCAACTAGTCTTAGGAATCTAAATGAAATGTTCTAGAAGTTCTGGAACATTATTGACTTAGATTAGGATTTAATCTTAGATGTACATCTCATGATTGAGATAGGTGGTAGCTAGGATTGAGGAGATTGGTTATCTTCTCTCAAAGCATAAATAGGACAAAATAGGAGAGACAGATTACACACATGAGAAAACAACAAGAGAGCTGGAAGAGGGCAGAGTGCTTTCAAGGAAAAGTACAGGAGAAGATCACTAAAGAGGTAGCAAGTACATCCGACAATACAGTTCGTACCACTGCTGTAGTAGTCCTTTCTTCATGCATAGTTCCTACACCCTTAGATCTAGTCATACACCCTTAGATCTAGTTGCAAATTGTTGTTTGAGGTGATTTTATTGACCGTATGACTGCTGGTTCAAAGCAAGTTGCAAAGGTGTAATGTCCCCATTTTTGGACATTATTATATTACAGAGTGTTATGCCTACCAGAGTAGCTAGATGGGGGTGACAACAAGTTCAGGAGATATTGAGGGGTTTTATTGGGCTTGACTTGCATCGTTCATCATATTTCATCATCATGATCCATTCCGCACAACTTGGCTTTGGTTCCGTTGCATTTCGACGATTTTCGTAATTTTGAGTTATTATGAGTCATATTTTAATTAATTTCACTAAGAAGGTCATTTTGGGCATAATACTTGGCGAAACCTCTTAGTGTAATAGCTCATCGGAATCGGGAGGAAGAGCACTACATGATTAGATGATGAGAAGTGACTTTCAGTGGTCGGAGAAGCCATAGGGACGAATAAATCACTTTTTAGAGGAAAAAATGCCAATTAATTACTAAAGTGATTTAATTAAAGAATAATCAAAATAAAGTAAAAGTCACTTGGAGGGAAAAGGTGAAGAGGGGGGATAAAAGAGAGATAGGGGCCTCTATTATCTCATTATGTTGATTATTATTTTGATGTCTGGCTTCTTGCTAGAGAGCCCATGCACTTGGGGGTTTTGAAGATTTTGACTAACAAACCCTAGAGATCAACTCGGTGGTGAAAGATCCCACCCAACCTGGTCCAAGCTTGGTCATGGAGGTGAAAGATTCCTCCCTCACCATTCTACATCGGTTACTTTTCAGTTACAGGAGCAGTTGAGGAAGCAAGGCACACTTGTGGGGGTTTCCAGCAGGTTGGGGCACACTTGTTGAGGAGAATAGGTTTGATTTGCTTGACAATGACTAGATCTTTAGTAGATCGTGTTCCAGGGTTGATTACTATCACCAGGGTGTCTATTTACATCAGTTTGTGAGGGCTTACTTCAGCCTATTCATTCTATCATCCAAGATGGCGAGTTTTCTCTTGAGGAGGGCGCACTACTCATTGGAGATCTTGTGTTCTGGAAGGGAAGATCATTCCCAACAACCTGGAGCTTTGGGCATAGGGTTTTCCTATCACCCGATCTACCTATTAGCAGTTGGTTTCAGTGGATTAGATGCCATATCCTTGGAGGCCGATTTCTTGGCTTGCTACAGCCAGTGAGGGGTGCATTGTGCTAGGGAGGACATCACATCTCAGCTAGGGACGAGTTGGATCTTCTATATCTTTGGTGTTCAGCTTGAGGAGGCTTTTGGAAGCCTATATCTTCATCTCTCTATTGTATCTTGGAGGCATTATCAACCATACACTCTATTCTCTTATTTGTATTCCAGATCTGCTCCATTTTGTATGAGGTCATCTATATATCTAAAATAAATCAGATTTGAGGTATTTGTGGCTATATCTTGTGTTATTTGTCTTGCATCTTGTTGAGTATATTCCACTGCTATATCTTTATCATTTATTGGCTGCAAACACACAAAGAACCATCACCATAAATCCAACGAAACGCTTGAACACTAAAATCTGCAAAGTGTTTGACAAAATACCACAACCAAAAAACAAGAAAACTCAACATGTTCCAATCAAATCTATTTGGGAACATTACAGTGGTATCAGAGCGAAGATTCCTCCTAGCCTGAGGGGTCTTCCATAAGGAGAAAATATTTGATTGCAGAATGAGCAAGTGGCATGTTGTTCAGTGGTCTAAGAAAATGGATAACCAAGAAAAGCTTCGGGTAGAATTGGATCTAGCCATATATGAGTGGATATCAAAAATACATAATAGTAGAGCATGGTGTAGACAAGGGAAAGAGGATACATCCCCACAAATTAGTGGATTGACAGGAGCATAAATTGAGCCTACACCCATTAGGAGCATGGAACTTTGCTATAGTTGCAAAGAGCCTTGGGAACCAGATCACAGATGCAGGGGTAAAGGGAAAGTGCATTACATTGAGGTGCACTATGATAGTGATGAGGAGGATGAGGCCTTAGACGCCTCATTAGAGCAGTCACAAGACTCTTGCGCAGTTGTTGGACAGTTGGATGGACAGGATGATAGTGCATGTTCTTTAGCTTTTCTATCAGACAGTGTTGAGGACTCAACACCTCAACATAGTGGTGACATCTGTGAGGATTCAGATGTGTTAGCACCTGGTATGAGGTCATGCGTAGGAGATATTGTTCCTCCCATGGAGATGAGCGTGACACAGTCCTTATCTTCTCAGTTACCTATGCTAGCCACGACACATGAGGATATCAGTGGCATTCCTGATATGGTAGAGGAGCCTTGTGTAGTACTAGAACACAAGGGACATGTAGATCTATAGACCTAGGATGAGAGGCATGACTTGGAGACAGATGATTATATACATACCTATCAGTATGGGGAGAGTGAGTCACCTCTTTTGGGGAGTCCATTGATAGATCAGGTTGTGGAGACTGACAACTTGTTGGGATACTTACTTCCAGGATCGATCTACAGTGATTAGGATGCACTCCTTATTGGTCGGGATGACCATAGCACATGTCTGGACACATCTGTATGGGATCCTGGCACAGATGATATCTGTATGCTTACTTGTTGTTTTCCATGCTTGAAACATCACATAGATATACTTTCATTCTACATTGTTTTTCTCGGGGGGGTTTTATCCAGGGTCATGTTGACCAAAAATACTTGTGTTCATTTATCATGTATGCTTAGTGTTTAAATCAACAGTAGGAGCTTGTAAATATCCTAGAGGAGTGCTATATGTTTTAAGGTTTGCATGTGCTAACATTCAGTGACAAACACTTGCAAGGGCACCTTAAAAGAGCATATAACCATCAGTTTGAAGGCAGATTTCTTGGCAGAAAATTTCAGACCCGTTTCTTGTCCTAAAACAACAACAAAGACAGATTTGATTGAGTAAACTTAGTGTTAGAATTAGGGAAAATTGAAAACCAAAAGGTTTTAAAATTTTTCTTTTCACTTAGATCAACATAAAGAAGAAGAGATATAAATAGATTTGAAACAAACAAAATTTACGAGTATAAAAATAAACTTTTAGCTTACCTCCCGATTCAATGATAGATGTACCTGTCACATGTGTGGATGTATGCCTCTATAAATATGCTCAGAATTTAGTTTAGGTTCATGGATCAAACCTCTAGGGTTTGATCTCTGTCAATGTGGACTGTGGGACAGTTTTGCCAATGATAGAGACACACAAAAGAAACAACAATAACCCCCAGACTTCCAAGTAGATAACAGTAATACCCCAGCAGAAAGAACCCTCCACAAAAACAGTGATATAGCACAAGAAAGAACTGGACAACAGGTTATCAAACCCTCCACAAGCAAAAGGAAAAACAACTCAGAAAACTGGACAACAAGTTGATAACCCCCCACAGGGATCTCAACACTCCACGCGGTAGCCAGAAGAGAGCTCACACAGCAAAGGAGAGAGCCCAGAAGGAGCCCGCGACACCTCTACTCAGGTCCGTGGCCCTAAAGGGAGATCCAACACCCACAAGAACAGGTCTGACAAATTAAGTGGACACCTCTGTGCAAGAGGACAGGTTCGACAGCAAGAAACAAGTCCGACAGCTCTTGGGAGGCACCTTACAGCTCAAGGGAAGAAAGATCAACAATCACACATCAGCAGACCCAATGAAGAAGCTTCCAGCCAACTAGATTTGGAACTGATAACCAAAAGAGAGGCCGCACCAACAAGGGAGAATAGTCACTTAGGTAGCCGCAACAAGGAGATAGAGGAGAGAGTGAGTGTGTGTAAAAAAGAAATAGGGTAGGGTCTTATTTATAGTTAGGGAGAGGGGTTAGGGTAATTAGGATTATAATTAAATATTGACATTTAATTAATATAAATATTAATTAACATGTCAATTAATAATTTTTTTTGTTTTGTTAATTTGGCCGAACCTGTTGGCATCGGGATTAACCTGTGGCTTGAGAAACCGTGACTCAGGGGCATCTAATCCGTCAAAATCACCCGGGGATCGCACCCGGCCTGAGCCACACCAACCCTTAACATGGTTGGATTTTTTGTCCTCGCAGGTTTCGAATCGGTGACTTTTCAACACGGAGTGGCTTAACATCACACTCCGTCACCGACTGTCCTACACCTCGAGGACAATATGTCAATTAATATTAATAAAACCCTAATTACATATAAAACCCCAATCACATAAATTAAAACCCCAAACTCATAAAGTAAAACCCCAATCAGAAAAGACAAGAGAGAAAGCAAAACAACTAGGGGGTACTTGTTAGGATAAAGTCAAGGGGAGGGTCCATAATGGCAAAACATGTCCACATGAGTCTCATAATGACCTATAAACATTATCATCACTGCGTAAGAGGGTACATCAACAATGTGGTCATGTCCATCTTCATAAGCACTCCTAGGTCACATGGACCATCCCGAAAGAGAGGAAGAGGATCACACATCGACACATCTTGGTATTACACCAAGATCTACCTGATCAAAGATCAGGTTGCCCTAGAACACATATGGGGGCCCTAGAACATATCTAGGGTCTTATCCACCAAGGTACAAGACCAAGGATCAACCCATGCATTAAGCAAGGGTTACCTGGAACACATCCAAGGGCCCTAGACACATCTAGGGACTTATATCAACGACCAAGGAACACATCCAAGGATCAATCCAAGCACTGGGCAAGGATTCCCTAGAACACCTCCAGGGGTCCTAGAACACATCTAGGGTCTTACTGCTTGGTCCTAGACCAAGAACCCCAATAATCTACTGGGGGCCCTCACAAGGGTCTTTTGCCATGGCTCTCACTGCTTGGTCTCATACCAAGAAACCCCAGGAGTGTGCTGGGGGCCCTAGTCCTCAACTAGGGTCTTATGCCATCCTCCAGGAGAATGGCTCTTGCAGCTGCACTAATTTCAACACTCCCTCTCAGCAACACCAAGTTTGTCTTGAAAGTACACAAACTTTGTCAAGGACAGTGGCTTGGTTAAAATATCTGCAATTTGTTCTATCGTCGAAACATACTAAATACTGAGAATGTTCTTCTGCACCATGTCCTGAACATAGTGATATCTCATCTCAATGTGTTTCGACCTGTCATGAAACACCAGATTCTCAGAGAGCTTTATACAACTCTGGTTATCACAGTGGATGATTGTGGGTTCTATCTTAGCACTGGACAAGTCTGAAAGTAGTTTTCTGATCCACACTGCTTCTCTGCTAGCAGCACTTGCATCAATGTATTCTACTTCTGCAGTGCTCTGGGCTATGGAGCCCTGTTTCCTGCTGGACCAGGAGATCATGGCTTAACCCAAACTGAAACAATATCCGAAAGTACTCTTCCAGTCCACTGTACTGCCCATCTAATCTGAATCTGTATATCCATGAAGCATTAAACCTCCACTGGAACTGTATCTGAGCCCATAGGCTATAGTCCCCCGAACATATCTCATAATATGTTTAACAACGATATGTATATGCTTCGGTTCACACATGAACTGGCTGAGGGCATTCACTGCATAACAGATGTCCGGTCAGGTATGTATAAGATACATCAAGGACCCAATGATCTACTGATATAAGGTGGGGTCTTCCGGATCTGTACCTGTAACTTGGTCTTGTAACTTTTTCAGGTTAGAAATCATCGGTGTGGACATGGACTTACAGTCCATCATGTCAAATCTGCGGAGCACATCAACTGCATATTTGCTCTATGAGAGAAAGATCTCACCTGGTTTCTGCCACACCTCTAAGCCCAAAAAATAATGCATAAGACCCAAGTCTTTCATTTCAAATTTTGCTGAAAGCTCCCTCTTAGTCTGAGCTATCAAGTTTTCCTCTCCCGTGAGGAATAGATCATCCACATATAAGACTAAGATAACCAGATGATTCTGTACAATATTTATAGAAAGATTGGGATCTGCTATGCTCTTGGTGAACCCAAGACTCTGTAGAAAGCTGTCAATTCTCCCATACCAAGCTCTCGGAGCTTGCTTCAATCCATACAAGGCTTTCTTGAGTTTGCACACATGAGATTCTTTCCCATGGATCACGAACCCTTCAGGCTATTCGATATACACCTCTTGCTCAACTTCACCGTTAAGAAAAACAGTCTTAACATCCATTCGGTGAAGTTTCCAACCAAAACTTGCGGCAAGAGAGATAATAGTCAATTCCTTGTTTTTGAGAGAAGCCACGAGCCACAAATCTAGCCTTGAATTTTTCAACACTGCCATCTGCTGTATGCTTTATTTTATAAAGCCATTTGGAGGTTACCACTGATTTGCCACGAGGTCTTTGGACCACTGCCCATACATCATTCTTTAGAATTGAATCATACTCTTCTATCATAGCATCTTTCCACACTTGATGTTTGGAGGCTTCTTCAAAGGTGGAAGGTTCTGAGTCAATCACAAGATTCAATTGAGCTATTAGGGCGGAGTACTTATCTAGTTTCTTGCTTTCTCCGAAGGTGTCTCTAGGTGCTGCATGCTTTTCTGCCTCTTTTAGAATTTCCCAGCACCAGGTTGGTTTCCTTTTAACAAGAGGTTTCTTTAGGGGAAACTCAATAGTATCCCTTGTGGGATCCACTGAAGGTTTTGAGGTCTCCTCGCTCTGCATATCTGGAAGAGGTGAATCTGAAGGTTGAGGAGATGGAGCTTCCTGCTCCTCTGTATCACATGGAAGTTCTCTGGCACGACGAAAAGTTGCTTCTTCATGAAAAGTCACGTCTCTGCTAACCTCAATGAACTTTTGACCTGGGATATAAATTCTGTAAGCCTTTGAGGTTTCACTGTATCCCACAAAAGTTCCTTTCTTTCCGGAGGGCTCTAGCTTAGTCCTCTTTTCTTTTGGAATACAAATATAGACTGGACTGCCAAAGATTCTCAAGTGATCAATTGAGGGCTTTATACTGGTAAAAACTTCTTCTGGAGTTTTCTCCTCAAGGGCTTTATGAGGACACTTGTTCTAAATGTAGACTGCAGTACTTGCAGCTTCGACCCAAAGAGATAACGGTAAATTCTGATCATACATCATGGCTCTGGCTGCTTCACAGATTGTTTTGTTCTTTCTTTCTGCAACCCCATTGCGTGTCTCCCCTGCATCAACACTGATCCGATCCCCTCTCCTTATGCATCACACTCCAATACAAACGACAACGTGAAGTCTCGCAATGCTAATACTGGGCATGTGCCCATGAATTCCTTCATGTAATCAAATTCCTTCTATGACTCGTTGGTCCAGATGAAGGCCCCTTGTCCGGTGAGATCGGTGAGTGGTGCCCCCAACTGTGAAAAACCTCTCACAAACCTCCTGTAATAGCTGCATAGCCCAAAGAAACTCCTCAACTCTGTCACGTTCTTGAGCTTTGGCCAATCCAAAATGGCCCTGATCTTCTCCTAGTGCACTTGTACCCCCTGTGTGCCGATAATGTGGCCCAAATAAAGCAACTCTGTCATGCCAAACTCACACTTTGACTCCTTGGCATATAATGACTGGGACTCCATGATGCTGAGTACCTCATCCAAGTGCCTCAGGTGCTCTTGCCATGTCTTGCTGTAGACCAAGATGTCGTTGAAGAATACCCATACTGATTTCCTCAAATGATCCTTGAAAATATGGTTTATGCAAGACTGAAATGTAGCTGGTGCATTGGTTAGCCCAAATGGCATAACCAGAAACTCAAAATGGCCAAAGTGGCATCTGAATGCCGTCTTCTCTATATCCTGCTCTCGAATGTAGATCTGATGATATCTAGAGCGTAGATCAATCTTAGAGAAGAAAACTGTCCCATGCAGTTCGTCCATCAACTCATCAATGCATGGGATAGGATACCGGTTTTTGATGGTTTTCTTGTTCAAAGCCCGATAGTCTATACACATCCCCATGGTACCATCCTTCTTCAGGACTAAGACAACTAAAGAAGCGAATGGGCTATTGCTAGGTCTGATGTGTCCCATCGCTAGCAATTCCTTGATTGCTTTCTCTATCTCATCCTTGAACCTCCAAGGATGACGATAGGGTGCTGTAATCATGGGTTTAGAACCCTCCTCCAACTCAATGGTGTGCTCAAACCCCTTGTCAGGTGGTCTCTCTGGTGGAATCGGACCAAAAACCTGCTGATGCTGCCCCAACAAAGTCCCGATCTTTGTCTGATACTGCTGCTGACCATCTGAATCCCTCCGTGTGGTGATCAACCACTCTGCTGCATAAGCTACCTCCCCATGCCTGAAGATCCTCTCTATCCTCTTGGCCGGAACTGTCCTGGGTGCCCTTGTCGACATGCCTCTCAGCACAATCCTCTTCCCCTCACTGTCTCTGAACCCCATCTCAAGGGTTTGGTAGTTGGTCATGATCTTGCCCAAGGTGATCAACCACTGGACTCCCAACACCACATCTGTGTCAGATAGGTCAAGTACATAAAATGTGTCTCTCACGGTGTAGTTACCTATCTTTACCTCCAAGTTTTAGACTCTCTCTATACACTCCACTGTATGGCCATCTGCTATTGCAACATCAAACCCCTCAAGCTCCTCTGTCTGAAGTGCTCGCCTCGATACCAATGAAGCATCAATGAAGTTGTGGGTGGCCCCACCATCTATCAGGGAAATTGCACGCTCTCCCTAAATAGTCCCTCTGATTCGGAGGGTGTCATACTTGGGAATACCAGAAAGGGTCACTATGACTCCTCCCTTTGCTGGTGCCCGTATGTTAGCCTTCTCAAGAGGCTGTGGTACTGCCGGTGGTTGGGCCCCTTATCGGTGTCGGTGGTCTCCATGGAGGCTGCTCCTTCGCCTGTGATGGCTCTTCCTCTAAGCTAGTGGATCCACTGCCCTGTTCCCCCTCATCACTGTCCACATTGTTTGCTGCCACCTCAATATAATGGATCTCTCCCTTGCCCATGCACCTGTGGCCGGGGACCCAAGGGTCCTTGCAGGTGAAGCTGAGCTTCTTCCTCATAAGCTCTCGCCTCATCTCACCATCCAACTTCTCCTTGCTGTTCCACTCTTTTTGGAATGGCTTCCTATCTCTGGCCTTCTGTGGCACAAAGGGTGTGGAGAAAGTTTTAGTTTTTGGCACTGAGTTTGCTAGATCTCTCGTGCGTAGGATGGCATCCTGTAATGTGTGAGGCCTATATGCCTTCACCCATCCTCTCAAGGGTTCTGTGAGCCCCTCTGTGAAAAGCATGACCAACCCGGGCTTTGAAATATCGGTCACCGCCACGGCTACCCTCTGGAACTCTGTGATGAATGCCTCTGGCGTGCCAATATGCCTCAACTGAGCTAAGTCCCTGAAATGGATCTCTGGATCCCTCCTGTCAAACCTATCCATGATCCTTTCTATGAACCCCCTGTAAGAAGTGATGTGACTATGACCCAACGTCACCAGTCCGTGATGCCACCACTCATGTGCCTCACCTTCCAAATGCGAGGTAGCAAAACTGATGGCCTTAGTCTCTTTCATCTGGTTGAGCTTGTAGTACGTGTCCAGTTTTTGTACCCAAGCTCTGGTAGTGCATTTGGATGATCCGTCGAAAGAAGGTATAGTGAGTTTACCAACTTTTCGGATGAAGTCTATGTTATGCCCCTGCTGTCCTCCCCTTCAAGTATCTCTAGGATGGTTCTTGAGCCTGAGTCCACAATACTCAACTAGGGTCATGTCCTGATGGAAATCTGGTCCCAATGTTGCATACTCTCTCCTATACTCAGCAATATCCTCTGCCTGTGTGGGCTTCCTCTCTGCTATCAACTGCTGTGTTGCTGTTGGGGGTGCCCTCTGGAAGCTGGGGAAGAAGTGTATGTGCGAGTAGGTGACTGGGGTCTGTTGCCTGCCCCTGAGTTCCCTTGCGCTGCATGTGGGGCTTGTGTGCCGGGCATGCTCCCTGTGGCCAACCTATCGACCATTTGTGCCAAGGACTGAGTCATGGCCTGCTGATTGATCACCGGATTGCTAATAACCTGCATGAAAGCTGCATCTGGGTCCATGGGTGCTTTGCCTTCTGGCCTTTCATACCTGTCTCCCCTCATCCTCTCTGCCTCACGCTTTGCCTCATGCTCTGCCCTTCTCTCTGCTTCCCTATGTGCCTCCTCCTCTTCCTCTGAACTAGGAGGAAAGGGGGGATAATCTGGCCTAGTTCTCCTCTCTCTGCGTCTGTTGTAAGTGACATATTTGTCACCTACGTGCTCACGATCCTCTGGGTTCTCTGTTGAACTCATCGACTTTAGTCACAGGCTGGCAGGACTAAAGCTCTGATACCACTGTAATATCCTTAATTCCGCAGATCGGAATATATGCCTCTACTGATGATTATTTGTTGCCGGAGCTGACACACTTTGGGTTTCTGGATGCATTTAGTGATTGGTTTTAACATGCGTGGTGATTTTGCATGTGATTACAATTGTTTAACAATATATAAACAAGTACGCAAAAGATAATGACACAGAACCACTGCAACAATGTATTATAGAAATGACTGGGTACAATGCCGCATGGAGCTAAGTAAAATAAATCTCTCGGCTAGATCATAAACAAAAGGATCTTAGCCGGAATACAATAAGCAAACTGAAACAATGATACCCAGAAATAGAAGAAGGTTGCTGGATCAATGGATGAGCTGTAGGATTTGCTGCATATACGACAACTGTTGCAAGACTGGCAAGTTCGCCTTGGTAGCTAAACTCCTCAGATCAACCTGGAATCTGTCTCAAACAATGCGCCCAGACCTTATGCACACTCTCTATGTCTGTCCAACTGAAGATCGACCCTCTGCAAATTTGTACGGACCCCGTGTTATTGGATAAATCGGTGAATGTAGACATAAACCGATCTCCCTAGATCCACCTAGATCTAGAACAAAACAAGACAAGACATGACGCTTTCCCTAAGTTGCTACCATTGAATTTACTACCAAAGAAGGAATAGATGACATACCTTTAGATATCGCTTCCTTGTATCTCTGTTGTCCCTGCTTCGCTCCGGTGCTCTTGTGAGATTAGATCTGCAATGACACTAACCAACCAAAGTGAAAGAAACAATTGTAGATTCAATGGAGACCTAAACATGTGATCAAGGAGTCATGTAATAAAACACTAATGATTTTATGGGAACGAAACATGTCACCGTATCATATTAAGTAAAAGTGTAAGATACAACCAAATTGCCTTGATGTCGCAAGTTCCCTTTCGGTGGTCCTTTGTTCCAACACACACATACACTTGCTCTGAATTTGTATGAAGATGGTCCTCAAAAGCTTGATGGACAAATGGAGGCCTCAAGCATCAATTGTAATAGGATCCTTCACACAATCTTTAGCCTATTCTTTCAACAATTCTTTGCTCAATCTTGCTTAACTTTTTCCATGAGAAATCCATTATTATATAGGAGAAAATGAAGTGGTTACAAGGATGAGGATGATCCCACCAAATCAGAGAAGCCAGTAGGATCACAATCATATGGATGCCACCTCACATTCCAGAAGATTCCCCTTCTAGAAACTTCGTGAAACTTCTTCCTTTCCTTAGCTTCAAACGCCCCTGCACCCTGCCTATATAGCAGCCTGCGGAAATCCCATGAGCCATGCATAGAGCAGCCTGCGGAAATTAAGGATTTTCGCACTGTGTACCATTGTATGCCTGCGGCGTCATTCTAAAAATATGCCTTGTAGGGGAAGAGCTCAGTCATTTTTCCCATGTAAAAGATTGTTTTGAGACCCTGAACACATGCCTGTAGGGTCATCATCAGAGTGACCAAAATAATGTGTAACACTTCGGATGGATCCCCCTGGGGGAATGCGCCCCAATTGCTGCCAACAACTACGCCTTAGAGATTCCACCGTCGTAATCTGGCTGTAGTAGTCTCAAATTGAGCGCTCTAGGCTCCTCTGTAATGGGTTGGAAGGGTTTCCCTGGATTTGATATGGTGATCTCTTGGGAACCCTAAATGTATCCTCCCCAACTGCCGCACCCTCACTAGCTGATTGATGCACCCAAGATGATTTCTCCATTGAAATCTGACGAGAAACCAGTCAATAGATGCGCCCTGCTTCCTCTCAACTGGGTCGGAAGGGAATCCTTGGATTCTCCCTCGCTGGGACAAGTCGAATCGATAAGTCTCCTCAAAGGCTGCGCCCTCACCTTGAATAAGTGCTCCCTTGCTGCTGCAACCTGTGTAACTGTTGCTAAAGATCGATGGATGATCTGTATGATCTCCCCGATGACTAGGGTATGTCTCTGAACACCGAAATCAACCACTGGGTGTATTCCTCCTGGAATCCACAAAGTCACTGATTCTCCTGAACCTGTGAAGTTGCCTCAAAGCTCACTCTCAAATCATAAAATCTGCATAATGAGGAATTATGTCACTTTTCCTCATATACTCCTCCAAAACCCTAGTTCGTTGTTGACTTCTAAATTTAGCTCCCTCACTTATGCGCCCTTCTATTTTTAGCTCAAAATCACTTAAAGGCGCTTTTACCCACTTTTCACTTAATGTTACTTTCAAATTATAACATTCTCTAGTAAAGTAACATCAAGTGACCTTGTTTCCCCTGAATCTCCCTGGCTATAGTCTAACGGGGATGTTTAGACTACTAAACCCTCTTCTCTGGAGTTCCTACTCGGAAAGGGACATTACATGGCTTAGGTAGAGGTATATCTGGTTATTGGAACAAACTATCATCATAGTCTTCTCCCTCCCTCTAGCCCCGAATCTCGCCTTGTATCTATCAAGTCTTTTTCACAATTTCTTGTAGAAATTCGAGGTACTATGAGGCTGCCAAAACAAGTCTGTCCTTGACCTGAAATTTGGCTCTAAGTTTCAATCTCCAAGACTGTCCTTTGCTGTTGTTTTAGGACAGCAAACAGTCAAGTAACTTTTTGCTCATGATTTTTATGGTTAAGTGCTCTTTTGAGGTGCCCTTGCAAGTGTTTTCATACCCCAATGTTAGCACATGCAATATACTCAAAACAAATAACACTCCTCTTGATATTTACAACTCTAACAAGCTAATCTCTACTCTAAGCATGCATGAAATCAACACAAGTATTTTTGGTCAACATGACCCTGGATAAAACCCCCCAGGGAAAACCAGTTTGGAATGAAAGT
>ML825730.1:64918-78038 GCA_009831015.1 Picea engelmannii | reverse complement strand
TCATCCAATACACTAATGAAACATTATCAACACAAATCAAGATTTGTGACATGACACCGACACATTATTTCCATAAATAAAGATATACAAATCTACGCATCAACACAATAACTAACAAGCCATAAACAAAGAATTCATACAATTAAAAGATGACGCTAAAACATTGTGGATCATAAATAAAAGGGACACGCAGTAACACATCTCCCTATTCATAATTGAATAAATAACAACCACATGTCAATGAAGGGTGGCGACATATAAACATACAAACATAGTAGATTAGCACAACATGGGATATTGAAGCAATTTTCCACAACATTCCACAATAATCAAATACATCAGTTCCTCGATCTTAAACCATGATTAAAGGCTGCGTGAGAGCAACCATTTAGAACGCATCATAGACCATACTAAATCCAAGGCATAATTCAATTATCAGTTATATCGCGTGCTAGCATGGTTCAATCAATCCATCATTTACACATCACAATCAAGACCCCCGAGATATCGACTATACTTCACCATGCACAATAGGTTGTATTTAATAACTCCACCCTACTTCAGCATTATTAAAGGCGTGATAGTAACCAAATTCTAATTTAATCCAGCATCATCAATAATCTCCAACGCAATAGAAACCTAGATATTAATCCATCAAAATTAGAAAAATTAAAAGAAAATGAATACTATTAACAAATGCATTACAGTGTAATTAATTTGGCGTGTGATGTCAAGTCTATAAACCATTGTTACATTATCCTTGTGAGGCGCGTGAGAATTCTAACTACTAAATTTAGTAATACATCATACTTACGTCAATTCGTTGTGCACAAGGGGTCTAATAAAAACAACCTACACACTATTAAAACTCCAGTGTGCACAAGGAGTCCATCTAATTAGCCCCTCATCCAACTAGTTAATTTCGTGGTGCAAGTGACAATCTTAATTATCATTCTTCAATGCGCCATCGCCGACGAGCAATTATCATTGAACTTGTCATAAAACTTAATCTGAATAAAATTGTATACCTCCCAGCCAATGCTAGGGGTACTCTAATTCCCCCTGATTACCTCGAGCCGCAAAGGGACCACACACACAAAAACTAGATAAATATCTAACTCCTATCTCACCTTACAAGGTCGAGCTACCACTCCCTATCGAGCTGGACATTCCAACTCCCACAAGAAAAATCTCTCAAGAAAAATATCGACAACATAACCTTACGCCTACTAGTAGTGATCTATATTCCTCCTCGGCCATCCTTTTATAGAGTTTTCTTAGTGATTAGTTTCTCAAACCCTCATTAGATCCTTTTTAATAAATTTAATTAGGATAAACCTCCCCCATACACATGTCACCCAATCCCTTAGTTGCACCATAAATTAATTAATTAATTAATTAAAATTTTCCTATTTCCCTCACCTACCTAAAAGCGTTCCCAAAAACGCTCCTCGATGTCCCTTTATTCCCTTAGATTTCTTAAATGATTGACACCTTACTTAAAGCCTAGTTGAGTTCACAATTACAAAGTTCCAAAGACTAGATTCCCTATTAAGTTAGACATTCCCCTTTTTATTTAAGTTTCCCCTTTTCTTATGTTCCTCTTTTTATCTAAGTTCAAAATTAGCAAGTTTAGACATAAACAACAATTTACCCCTTTAATAATTTAATCTTTTATTAAAATTTCACTTTAATTATTAATGTTTGAATTTTCTTTACCCCCTTCTTGCTACATGTCCATTTAGTTTTTTTTTTGTTTGTTCAATGTTCTACTTAGACCTAGGTTTTAAATTCACTAGGCTTGGCGACATTTTTTAAGGGAAAAATAATTTGCTATTAAACTTTACTCCTACCATCATTCATTTTAAGGTCGGCTAGGTCCTAAGGAGACACAATTTTCTAGGTATTAAGTTTATTAAGTTTCCAAAGTTAAAATCGCGACGTGCCCTTCAAGACGCACTACGTTCTCCAAGGGTGCCACTCGCTTGCATTCTTGTTTTATTTGCACGACATGCTCTTCAAGACGCACTACGTGCTCCAAGCGTTCCACTCGCCTTTTGACTGATTTTGGTAGATGTCGAACCCCTGGAGTCAATAATTCATCATGTGACCTTGTGGGAGACTAAGGGCCTCTAAGGAATAAGTACCCTTCCTTATTGTGTGGCCCTTAGAATCATCATGAGTGACTATCACAGTCTTCCCTCAAGACATCGTGGATCTCTTGAACTAGGTAATCATTAACCTATAGTTTGAGCCATGGCGATAATGATAGTAGGTTGTGGCAGGGTTTCTGCCACACCTCTCCCTCAATATATGTAATTGTCATGTGTGACCCCTTTACTCCTAATGTGAGTCTGGTTAGCAAGCTATCATCAGCGTGCATCCATCAGTGAAACGTGTCAGTGATAAAAATCAACATCATAATATCTAGTCATATGTCACATATATAATATCAAAACATTCAAACCATAATCATCCACTCCCTGAATCGATCCTGAGTCCAAGGAAATCCATCGATGCCATCAACATCCTCAAAATTCCAGAGTCCTACACACTCAGGAAAACTAGTCAATAGCACATGTCGATATAAATATCATACAATCCACAAACATCATCATGCTCCATAATCGAATCAGTCAAACATATAGTGAACCGGATCACTTGAACACAAGTTTCCACAAGAATAAGTCACATCGGGTGTGCACAAGAGAGGGATGTTACATACACCCCCTCTTGTTTTAAACTTCGTCCCAAGTTTCACAATAAACAAATGAAAAAATAAAGTATCTGACAATATCTAAATGTCTAGCTATCAACAAAGGGAAACTGATGATGCATATCATATGAATCCTTCTAGGTAGCTGAGTGTGGACTATAATTTTCCTACTGTACCTTGACCTGATCGACAATTCGACATCGTAGTTGTCGAATGCGACAGTCCATAAATCAGATTGGTTCCATGGTGAGAGCACCCTTCCCAACATCCGCCAAGAACTCATCCAATCTCATGTGTAGGATAACTGACATAATTTTTCACATGGACACGAGATAAACATCATGCAACACCTCAAATAATGATGAATGACTAGTTGTTGGGCCCTTCATAATCATGGTCGACGTGATGCGCATCGACAAACCCTTATGTCGATCATGCGCTTCTTCCATCCCCTTTTGTATCATTTGTAATTGTTCTTTCAATTCTTGGATCACTTCTTTTCCTTCCAGGACCCCATCCTAGACTCTATCACAACTCATAGGCATTCGACACAGTCATCCATAAAGAAACTCAGATGATGCCATTTTAATGGTGCTTTGATGGTTTTTGTTGCACGCAAACGCGGCCAGCGACCAAAACTATTCCCAACATTTTTGTTTGTCCAACACACACATATGCAACACAACCTTCCCAAATTGGTTCATTCCTTCGATCATCCTGTCTATCTCAAGGACATGTTGTACTAAAGTTCAGTGGTGTTCCCAAGGCCTATTGGGAAACTCATCCAAAATCATCTTGCAAACACTGAATCCCTTATCGGATATGATTCCATTGGTACGTCTGGTAGTCTCAACATCTTGCTGATATAAACTCTAGCTATACTTGGTGCTTGATGTGTCATACGCACAGGGAAAAAATGTGAACTCTTCATCAAAGTTTCAACTGTCATGACAATCGGGATGCCTCCTTGCTGTCAATGGAAATTCAATAGTGAAGTCCATCGAAATGACCTCCCATGTTGATTTTGGGATGGTGTGTGGCTGTAGAAATCCTACTGGATGTCTATGTTTAGTCTTCACCTACCGAACATCTAGACATCTTGCCACACCACTGACAATGTCTGCCCTTATCCCTTCCAGAAGAATAAGGGATTAAGGTCGGTCCTCATCTTCATGACTCTTGAATGATCCATGGACATTGCTCTATGATCTTTGCATAAGATAAAAAATTATCAATTCATCGTTGGGCTGTAAGTAAATCCAATTATTATATCTCAAAGATTTGTCGTTGTCCACAGTATATCCCTCAATTTTGGTACCAACATGGTGTCTTGCCCAAAAATTTCTTATCCTCTTTATACCAGTTAGGATCGCACTGTAGTTAGAATATTTCTCACATAAATTCATTTGAAGATGTATCGCTAAAAGCATGCATGGTCTCTGACTCAATGCATCTTCCACCCTATTCATTGTTTTGTTTAAGTAGGAAATCTCAAAATCATACTCGATAAGAAATTTTGGCCAACGCCCTTGTCGCTAATTCTAGTCATTTGCATAAAAAGGTGTTGTAAACCACAGTGTTTCATTTTTAGTCAAGATTATGTCCAATCAGATAGTATCCCCGTACTCTCAGGGAATACGCGATGGCTAAGAACTCCAAATTGTGCATCACATAGTTCTCCTTGCTCCTTAACCTCCTCGATATGTAAGAGATAACTCGATCATCTTGCATCAGTATCTACTTGAGCCATCCTTGGATGCGTCAGTGCATACCAAGAAGCCCTCATTCATGCCAGGGACTTTTATTGTTGGTGTTGTCGTCAACAACTCCTGAATTCTTAGAAATTCTTCCACGCATTTCTCGGTCCATACAAACTTCTTGTTCTTCTTCCGCAATTCCGTAATTGGATTTGCTATCTTTGAGAAACCCTTGATGAACCATCAATAATATCTCTCTAAAACCATGAAGCTATGCATTTTGGGACATTCGTCGGCGCAGACCACTCCACAATAGCCTTTAGCTTCGTTCGATCTACAACGATGCCTTCGCTGGAGATAACATTCCCTAAGCAATGAATCCTCGATATCTTTGCGACTGCTTCCCACAATTTGTTCTCTCACAACACTATAGTACCAAGTGTACAAGTTCGTCTTGATCTTCCATCATTCGAGAAAATATCAATATGTCCTCAAGGAATACTCGACGATATTCAAGCAGAGTCTTCATGACCCTTCCTTCTTTCGTATGAAATTAACAAGAGCATTTCAAGTAGATACACTTGGATGTATATGTCCTAGGTCCAACAACTCCTTCAGTTGCACTTTTGACTCCTATAACTCAAGGTTCGACATTCGATAAGGCTTTCTTGCCATCTTTTCAGTTCCAGGGTTTAGGTCGATGGTAAATTCCATATTGGCTTCGTGTGGCACACCTAGTAATTATTCTGGGGATCCCTTCCGCAAATTCTCTTACTACCAGAAGGTCTTCTTATCCTTTCTCCAATCCCTTGACATTCGACACTAATTATGCATATAATTTGCATACTTGCGTGTGATTTCTTGTAGCTATAGGGAAGAAATGAACCCCGGGGATACTCCCCATTTCCTTCCTACAATCACACTTCTCTGTCCTTCATCGTTGTTCCAAATCAATCGCCTCATCTTATTGTTGAGTATCGCATCATGTGATTCCTACCAGTCCATTCTCATCATGTCATCCTAAGATCTTAAGGTCATGATGTATGTCAGACCTCATTACACTATCCCCAGGTTTAAGAAACATTTCATACCCCTTCCTCCAACCATCCGGTTGGTACTCGAAGCCACATCAACGAATCTAAACTCATCCTATTGAAGACCTTACGCAAATCCCTTCAGCGTGACACTAGAATTAGAGCTCTCTGTAGCACCTGGGTCTAAAAAATACTAAAAGTTCATTTGGTGATGGCACCTAACATGTCGATCATAGTGGACTAGTGCTCGGCCTAGCGGTTATTTACCGCGGTCATGAATCCAATGGTTCTTTCCCATATCCACCACGATAGTGTGTCTTGTTGGCTCGACCACTCTACCCCTTTCAATCGAACAGTCTTTCCAGTAAGGTCACTCTCCACATGTCCATCGCCCACCTCTGGTCTAATACTCTTGGCCCATGAATAGAAGTTGTTGGCCCACCAGCCTAAGATCCTGGTCTATTCTACTAACAAGACTAAATGACAGCTGCTAGCGGTTTTGTCACAAATGTTGGGGGTCCCTTGTAGGGAGCCCTCTATTGAGGAACCTATCATCACAGTGTCATGAACAAGGGTCATATAGATGTATATTTATACCAAGAAGTGTGTTCTGGACGACGTCTGATGCTTTGAGAACCAGATGTTGTCAGTCTAGACGGTCTTGTAGTAGTGCTTCCCAGACTCCTACTGTCAATATTCCTTATCTAAGAGCCTACTGGACAACATTGTGCAACGTCCGAGGAATTTATATCCTCACCTTCGCACAAAAGTTGGAGTTAAGGCCAGTCACAAACTTGTTGATATCCATCTTCTTCGTGTTCATATGCAGGGCATACCAAAGTAGATCCATAAATCAGGTCTCATAATCTGGAACCATATGAACACCCTGTCGTAAGGTGATGAACTCATTGAGCTGGCGCTCAACAAATTCCTCTAAAAATTACTTCTCCCAGAACCATTACCCTAACATGAGTTCGACGACCATGTTTATCTGAGGTAGGAGTGTCTTCCTCCATGGAAGAGCTCTCCCATTCAGTTGAAGACCGTCGATGCAGAGCTTTGTGATGTAGGTATCAAGGAGGAGGGAATTAGCCGTCAATAATTATTTTAGTTAATCAATTTAGGGGGTTAGCAATTAGTGAAAATAAATCATGTCTAGCACCCAAATTAAACCAAAAATACAGATTCCCTTTTAGTCATTTTGTGCAAGGTCAGTTATTCTATTTAAGGATGAGATCTACGCTAGGCAGAGAGGGAATGGTACAGAAAGCAAGGAAAATCCTCACGTGCAACGGTTTCTCACTGACAAAACGCAGGGTAAGGAATAACTAAAGGGAACAACCCGAGTGTCATAAATTCACTGAGCAGTGGCTAGCAGAACCGCTGAGGGTATCATCACAGAATTAGTAAAAGGAAAAAGTATGCCTCGTATACCTCCTTAAGGAAAAACTCTAGATTATGCTAATCAAATCGCAGAGGTACTCTCAGAGGAAAATTGCGGGGTTGAGAAGGTCGGAAATGATGAGTAGTAAATAATAAAGGTCTGAGATAAATATGAGCATGGAACCTTAAGTCAGAGTGCAAATGAGTGTACTGTGAAAGAAATTGGGTTCCATTATAAGCCCGAGTGGGTGGACACACGAGTAGGTTGGAGAACTGTGCATCATTCAGAGAACTCATAGGTAAGCAAGGGTGATAAAAACGCGTGTGAGTTAGGGGATAGTGCATCAATTTTAGAATTTAGAGACCACCACCAAAATCTTGTTGGGGAAATGCGATTCGTTGGGCACTGAGTATTGAGTTGCAGAGGTAAAAATAAAAGGGACTTCAGTGTATTCTTACTCGTTGGATAGTTGAGATTTCATTCTTGTATTCACCATTATTGTATCAGGTTTGAACACTGGCATGGGCTCAGAAGAATTGAACTTAGAGTTGGATGAGGTAATAAGCCTTGCATATTGCTAAGGAAGTATTCCATTAAAATGTTTTTTTTGGCCCTTTACTATCTATTTATTGTTTTCGCCACTGTGACTAGAACAACCACCTCTGTCTGAGCCCTTTTTCCCTGACCTTATTAATCAAATCACCTTACCTATCCTTTCCCATATTCTAAGCTTAAGGATTCTTCTATCTTGCAGGAGTCCCTCAGAAAGCCATCACAATCATTCATAATGTTTGTATGGGAACAGATTAATCCAAAGCTACTGTAAAAACATTTGTGTGCTATGTTTATGGAATTTTAAATGTTGCATTTTATTATTAGTATTATGTTCTCTAAGTGACATAATGTACTGATTATAATGACATTTTCAATTGTGTTGAAGGAGAATAGAATTGGTTCTTCACGTCAGAAGTTATCGCTATGAACTTGCTCATGTTGATGAAATATTGAAGCAAATAAAGTTGTGCATGCAACAAACAAACTGTTGGATAAAGCCTGCACCCATTTTCTTTATCTTTTGAATATTGTTGCAAAGAAGAATTTTTTTTTATGTTAATCGCTAACGACAGTTTGATTTACTTCAAAGTGGGATTAGGTTCAAGTCAACAATGAAATTATTTCCCATAGGTTTCTCAAGCATGATTCAATAGGGACATGATATTATTGGTTATCATACACAAGAATGCATCAACCCTTGAGTTCACTTTGTAATTGAAGTCGTTGCTTGTGAGGTAAATTTTCTATCAGTAAATAATAATTGAAGTGAGTAGATAGTAAAACAATTTCTTTAAAAAGTATGACCAGTTTTCACAAGGAGATATAAGTTTATTTTTCTTCGTAAGTGAGGGCATTGCAGTTATTGATTATTTTGTTTCTCAGAAAAAAACTAATCTATGCAAAAAACATTCACTTCACCCAATCGAAAATCCTAAAATAAATGCAACTCCAAAAAGAGACATGTTAAAACAGTATATGAATTAAGCATGAAGGAGTATTGAAACTTTGTTAATTTCTAAATCTCCCTTACAGTCAAATGAGTAAACGATGTTAAGAAAAGATGAAAATCTCCGACAAAAAAAAAAGGAGGACATTTTATACGCGATTTCAATTAGAACTAAAGTTAGCAAAAACCCGGTTACCATTTCAACTCGCTAAGATGGTAGAACACTATGGAACTAATTTTAAATGGATTGATTACATATGAAATTAAAAATCTGTAATAAAGTTTATAAACCTAGGCAAGTTTTCGCTATTACATTGAATTTAAAAAATAGTTTGTGCCGTGCTAAAAACTTAAAAGCTTGTCCGAAATAATTAAATTTCCCTACAAGATTTTGTACCAAACTGTACTTAAAGAAACAACGTGAACGGAAATATACAAGAATAAAATTAAATTCAATACAATTTAAGTCTTAACAGGAATATCGTAATCCGACGTTGGCTTGTTGAAGTTCTTCAGCTGTCGACGATCCTCCTCGCTCCTGCTTGCTAATTATTGAGACCTCACTGGTACCTCCCAGCCAACGCTAGGGGTACACTTCTCCCCCCTAAGCCCCTCGAGCCGCAAGGGGGCCACGCACACAAAAACCAGAGAAAAATATAACTCCCATCTCACCTCACAAGGTCGAGCTACCACTCCCTATCAAGCTGGACATCCCAACTCCCACAAGAAAAATAAGTCAAGAAAAATATCAGGAGTGTAACCTTACGCCTACCAGTCGTGATCTATACTCCTCCTCCGCCATCCTTTTTATACAGTTTTCTTAGTGATTAGTTTTCAAAACCCTCATTAGATCATTTTTAATAAATTTAATTAGGATAAACCTCCCATGTACACATGTCACCTGATCCCTTAGTTGCACTATAAATTAATTAATTAATTAATTCAATTTTGCCTATTTCCCTCACCCACCTAAAAGCATTACTAAAAACGCTCCTTGATGTCCCTTTATTCCCTTACACTTCTTAAATGATTGGTGCCTTACTTAAAGCCTAGTTGAGTTCACAATTACAAATTTTCAACGGCTAGATTCCCTACTAAGTTAGACATTCCCCTTTTTCTTTAAGTTCCTCTTTTCTTTAAGTTCTTATTTTTATCTAAGTTCAGAATTAGCAAGTTTAGACATAAGCAAAAATTTACCCCTTTAATAATTTAATCCTGCATTAAAATTTCACTTTAATTATTAATGTTTAAATTTTCTTTAGCCCCTTCTTGTTACATGTCCATTTTTTTTTATTTTTTTTTGTTCAATGGTCTACTTAGACCTAGGTTTTAAATTCACTAGGCTTAGCGACATTTTTTAAGGGAAAAAAATAGTTATTAAACTTTACTCATACCATCATTCATTTTAAGGACGACCAAGTCGTATAAAGGCATAGTTTTCTAGGTACTAGGTTTATTAACTTGCCAGAGTTAAAATCGTGACGTGCCCTTCAAGACGCACTACATGCTCTAAGGGTGCCACTCGCTTGCATTCATGTTTTATTTGCATGACGTGCCCTTCAAGATGCACTACGTGCTCCAAGGGTGTCACTCGCGTTTTGACTGATTTTGGTAGACGTCAAACCCCTGGAGTCAATACTCCGTCAGGTGACCTTGTGGGAGACTAAGGGCCGCTAAGGAATAAGGACCTTACCTTCTTGCACGCCCCTTAGAATCATCGTGAGTGATTGTAACAGTCTTCCCTCACGACATCATGGATCTCTCGAACTAGGTAATTTTTAACCTATAGTTCAAGCCATGGTGGGAGTGCTAATAGGTTGTGGCAGGGTTGTTGCCACACCTCTCCCTCAATATCTCTAGTTGTCATGCATGACCCCTTTACTCTTAATGTCAGTCTGGTAGCAAGTTATCGTCAGCCTGCATCCATCAACGAAACATGTAAGCGATAACAATCAACATCATAATATATAGTCATATGTCAGTTATGTAATATCAAAACATTCAAATCATAATCGTCCGCTCCATGACTCAATCGGGAGTCCAAGGAGATGCATCGATGCCATCGACATCCTCAAATGTCGAGAGTCCTGCACAGTCAGGAAAACTAGTCAATAACACCCGTCGATATAAATATCATCAAATCCACAAACATCATCATGCTCCATAATCAAATGAGTCAATCATATAGTGAACCGGATCACTTGCACACAAGTGTCCGCAAGAGTAAGTCACATCGGGTGCATGCAAGAGCGGGATGTTACACCTCATTTCACATGTCCAATTGCTCAACCAGTTGAAGAAGCTAAAAATAATTGCAGGAGAGAAGTTCTAGAGAAACCTAGAGAAACTACATAGATTATTCTCGAAAAGAAGGTAAAAATGAAAGAGAAGTATTATTCTCGTTGAAAACAACAGATATATAATTTTAGAAATAAAACATCTCCTTCAAAACAACAGAAAAGTATTATTCCCATTCAAAACTGCAAAAATATAATTTCAAAACCACAAAAAAATATTGTTCACAAAAAAGTATTATTCTAATTTAAAATTATTATAATAAATAAATAAATAAATAAAATATCACCATAACAATAAAAAAATAAAAAAATGTATATATTATAAAAAAAATTATAAAATTATTTTCTCTAATGTATAATTATATTGTTATTTCTAATTCTAATAATTATTATAGTCTTTACTCGTGATTTAAAATTCTCATCAATTTAAAAATGCTCACTTTTGTCTACACTTTATTTCTAATTCTATTAATTATTATAATATTTACTCATTTAAAATTCTCATCAATTTATTTCTAATTCTAATAATTATTATAGTCTTTACTCATTTAAAATTCTCATCAATTTACAACTGCGCACTTTTGTCTACATTTGTCTCTAATAATTTTATTTTCAACTTTTTTAAACTCTTATGTCAACATTCTTTTCATAACTTGTTATTTTATTTTAATAGTTATTTTCATAATTTAACTTGTTTTTTTATAATTATTTTCATACTTTTTTTTTAATTTTTAATAATTAATTTTTATAACTTATTTTATTTCTATTTTTAATAGTATTTAATGATAGATGAAATATCCACTAGAAACGAGTTTCAAAAACTTCAATTTACATTAAAAACAAAAATCCTAAAAAAATTACATTTAATATATTATTAAGATAAACATTTAGGTAATAATACAAAAGGAAAATTATATAAAAGTTTGTTGGAATGTGTAATGTTTGTTGATGTTGACCCTTACCCTTGGTGTTGCTCGATTCCGTGAATCGTATTGTTTATGTTATATAATGGAGTAAACATCGTAAACTTTGAATTCAATGACACGTAGAAACTCAATATGTGGTCCATGCCGGCAAAAGGAAAAGGATCGTCAACTTTTCTGCAAAGAGTCATCGCCCCATTCTACTACTCTAATGCCGAATTTATTGAATTAATTAATCAACTTGGTTTATTGAAGGTTATGAGGGGACATATGAAATTAAATTTTTAATAATATTTTTTATTAACTGTGCAATTTATACCATAAGCACAAATTACTTTAATCAATAATTGAATTACTAAAAGCGAATATGAACTCAAGAGAATCAATAATTGAATTATTAAAAGCGAATAGAAACTCAACACAAGCAAACCATTTAAATTAAACTAATTAATGTATACCATATTTATATTTATTAATAAAATCGATTTATTAATTACAATGTATTTACTATTAAAACTTGATAATTTAATTAATATGTAAATTTGTATTTTAATTTTTTTATTTTATTTAAATAATAAAACATAATTTAAATTTATTATATAACTATCATAATTGGAATTAATTTTAGCTATTCAGTTAATAAATAAATTATATTGTATATAAAATATTTTTTTATTAAATAAAAATGTTGTATTATTTATATATACTAAATAAGTGTTAGATAACTTAATTTTGATTATGGATAAGTAAAAAAATATTTTTTATACTTTTGTTATTCATGTTATCTTATATTGATGTGATGTTTGGGGATGCAATATCTCTAAACAATCCTAGAGAAAGATATATTCAAAAGAATTTTATTATTTATAATCTCAAAATTAAAGGAAATACACTATATCCTATCTTCCTCCTTATAGAAGCAAGTATTTATCATATTGAGAGAAAGTTCACGATTAAGTATTTAATGTGAAAGAATAAGATAAACAACGTGGATGACAAGGGGCTCCTCAAAATTGCTTCAAACTCTAGCCAAAACCACCAACTATTCAACCGAGGATGGCATAAAGATGCCTAGAGATGGCTAAGTCATTCGGGGATACATGAAGATGTCATTTTACATAATACTATTACATCTAAATTTAAGGAGAATATGTGGTGACATAAAGAATAAGAGGATAAAATGAAATTAAGATACTACACGGAGGTGGTCAACCCTACCTAGAAGATCAAAAGTATTTCTTAGTTTTGAATAGCTCAAAGAAGAAAATCAATATTGCTAAAATTGAAACCAACTCTCATGAGGTGCATAGTGAAACTGGGCATTTCCCAAAACACAATGGTGTGACACTAAGAGGGTTGAAGATGAAAAAGTGTGTTGTGTATGCTCAAATTAGATCACAATTTCAAAATATCTATCACAATACCAACCTTCTTAACCTCTTAAGTCATTAAAACTATGGTGATCTTAGAATGCTTCTCTTAAAGCTTTTGAAATGCAGAAATAAAATTTTAAAGAAATCTAAGTAATGTGTTACTTTTTTTGAGGTCTCATAAACCAATTTTATTCT
>ML825730.1:47881-64818 GCA_009831015.1 Picea engelmannii | reverse complement strand
AAGGAAAAAAATTGTTATCAAGTTTTTGTGTTCATATTTGATGTTTACGTCTCTTCATTATTGAGATTTTACTTCTTTATGGTGCACTTTAATTTATGATCATTTAATACAATTCTTTATAAGTCACTTCGATGAAAATATCTCAGATCACGTATGCACAATGTATTTCATGTATATGTTTTGAGACATTATGTTAGTGATCCTACACATGTGATTGCCATGAGTAATTTCTAGGTGTTAAATGAGGGTACACTCATGGAAGAGCCACTCCGCATTCTAGACCATCACATTTGAGAGCTACAACATCGAAAAATCAATCAGGTTAAGGTCTAGTGGGGAAATTATAGTCCACAATCAACTACCTAGAAGGATGCATATGATATGCACCAATAGTTTATGTATTTGTTTGATAGATTAGACATATAGATATCGTCAGATAATTTTATTACTGCATTTTATATATTGTACAACTTCGAGATGAAGTTTAAAAAAGAGGGGGTGCATGTAACATCCCACTCTTGCGAGCACATGTTAATGACTTATTCTATGAGGACACTTGTGTGCAAGTGATCCAGTGATAGTACATGATTGTATGTTTATCCTGTGGATATTTATGATGATGTTCATGATTATTATTTGATGTTATTGATATATGCATATTGACAAATGCTATTGACGAGCTTTCCCTGAGTGTGCAGGACACTAGACAGATTGTGGATGTTGATGGCATAAATGGACCTCCATGGACTCCACATTGAGTTAGGGACTAGATTGTATTGGTTTGAGTATTTCATTTATGCATATGTGACATATGATTGATTATATTATGATGTTGTATATGGATCATTGACAGTGTTTCGTTGATGGATTAAATCTGGTGATTACTTGCTAATCTGACTCACATAAGGAGTAAAGAGGCCATGCACATAGACCATATATTGAGGGAGAGGTGTGGCAGATTCCATTTCACAACCTACTAGCACTCCCACAATGGCTCGAATTGTAGGTTAATAATTACCTAGTTTGATATATCCATGATGTCATGAGGGCAGACTGAAATAGTCGCCCACGAAGATTTCTAAGGGGTGCACAAGAAGGCAGGGTCTGTATTCCTTAGAAGCCCTCAATATCTCACAAGTTTGCCTAAATGGAGTGCTGACTCCATGGGTTGGACAAGTACCAAAACCAGTCAAAGGCGAGTGGCACTCTTGGAGCACGAAGTCCGTCTTCAAGGGCACATTGCGTAAATAAAATTTGAGTCAATGAATCTAGGTGGCCTAGAAAACCATGAGAGAATAATTAACCTCATAAACTATTGAGCACCATCGGATCAATTAATTAATTAATTAATTAAGGATTGAAATTATTAATTTTAAATACCAAATGAAAGTCTAAGCCTATCTAAAATTTAATCCTAAGTCTAAGCTTGGTGATAATACTAAAACTTAATTTCAAAAATTAAATAAAATAGGAAAGAGGTAAGTCAATTCGATAAATCAAGAAAGATGAAATAAGTCTAAAGATTTAATACAATACACATGTGTACGGAAAATACCAATTCTGAATTTAAGATAAGAAAGGAACAAAGCATAAAATATTGTGTACACATAGAAATGTATCTAGAGTCTAGTAAACACTAGTCTAACTAGAGAACAATCCTATTTTAACTCAATTGTGATTTAGAAAGGCGTCAGTCATTAATTCAAAATAAGGGGAATAAAGAGACAACTAGGAGTGTTTTAAGGAGCGCTTTTAGGAGAGGTGAAAGAATTTGAATATAATTAAAATAAAATATGTAATTACTTGTGAAACCTGAGGAAAGAATGACAAATGTAAGGGGGGAAATAATTCTAAATTTTTTAATTGAAAAGTGAATTAATTGTGCAAGTGGGGAGGTGTTTTGGGGAAATTATTTAAAACAAATGGTTGAGATGAGAAAAGGGGACAGAGGTTATGGGAAACATTATGCTGCATAAATTTGGACTGGTTTTACTTGTGAGAGTTGGGATACCCATCTTGAGAGAGAGCGGTGGCTCTACCTTGCGAGGCAAGCTAGGAGCTAGAGGATTTCTGGTTATGTGTGTGCATGGCCCCTTTTCTACTCGGGGGGTTAAGGGGGAAGAAGAGTACCCCTAGCATTGGATAGGAGGTAGCGTTGAAGTGGCAATGGTTAGCAAGAGGGAGGTAGGAAGGAGCGCAATCGCGAAATAACAACTTCGTATTCTTCGCCTTCGGTGATGATATTTCTTGAGATTGTAAAATTATTAAGATGTTATTATGTAATACTTTTATAATTCACCGAATTTTTACTGTAATTTCATATTATAAATGATCATATTTGCTGGAAAACCATAAAATGATCTTGTTAAATTATTGGTTCACTTCTAGTCGTTTCAGGGACAAAGATAAAATAAAAAGTTGTGGGTGCTACCCGATATTTTCACAATTTATTTATTTAGAATTTTCATGTATGCTTATTACATTTATAGTTTGATATTTTGATTCTACCCTTTGAAAATTATCAGAACGGAGTCATGCCAAAAAAACGCTCCTATATCCTTCCAAAAATCGTTGAATCTACTGCTAAGTTTAGATGTTCTAATTACTTGGGTTTCTCCAGTGATAGCGTAATTCATCCCAATACATATTTAAGCAAATCCAACATGGGTTGCATTGGTAACTTCTCCTTTGTTTCGAATTTGGATTGGGAAACAAATTCGGTTAACCTATTTTCAAATTTAAAATCGAGCGATGTAAACTTGTGTGCCAGTCTCTCCACAATAAAGTTGTAAATATAGACATTTTGAATGAACTTTGTTGTATTACTCTTATGATCAAATAGATATTTAGGACTAGGAATAGAAACCAGAACAACGGGCTTGGGATATCAATATTGTTATGCTACTGGTGAATATATTTTTGGAACCAGGTAAATTGTGATTCCTCTCGCTTTCATTTACTATTGGTTGTGGGGAATACGGTCGAGCCAAACTTTGTTTGCTCTACCTTCACTCCGAGTTAAACTTTTCTATCACTCATCATAAAAACCAATCGCTTGTGCTCCCGAAACTAGTTATTTAATTTGAACAAATAAGAATAATCAATGTGGTTTAGGGCCCTAATGGGATCAACTGGAATTGAAACTAGATCAATAATTGAATAAACAATGAACAATGCTTCTTACTACACCCCTGTCACCACTTCCTCTATTGTTGGTTCAACTGGAGATAGATATGTTCAATATGAGTATGGGTATGAAACTAGTTTTGAGTACATGAGGTAAACTGTATTAACATTTGTTCCCACCTTTGCTTCAACTTAAACTGAGCTCGGTAGACTTTCTCATGGGTTAAGAAGTCGTCTTTCTATGAACTTATCTCTAGATCTGTGTAACTGTCAACGAGAACTGTTTAAGCTACGTCGTTGGGCATTTCCAGAGCAACGATTTTTTTTTTCTCTTAAAACCTGTCACTCCTATCGAGTTTTGTCTTGTTGGGAAAGTCTCATTAGAGATAAATTGGTATCTTTGGTTCCCTTACTCTTCTACCTACCACTAAATGATGGATCACCAAGTATTCACTAGGTTCATCCTTACTGCAATAACATACTTTTAACTCTGAAATTCCCAGTCCAGAACGTGGACATAACCTTGTCCTTCCTCGAGGTAATTTTGTTTCCAAATCTACATTAAAAGTGGCCATTTGATAGATGCTTATAGGTACTCTTGTACCTGCATTATCTTTACTGTTGGTTTAAATTCATTCTTGTGTGCTTTACATGGAGGGAGCGGAATCCAAACCCTTTCCATCTTTTTCGTTTGGTATACCCTTTTTGCTTGGGTCCAATTCATGGATTTGACCTCCCTTTCTGTATTGATAAGCTAATATTACTGGCTTACAAAGGGACAGCTAGGGTGGCTTAGCCCTTACAGACTCTTACCATGGAATCGTGCAGGCAATATCCCTAGGCCGAACCCAATTGTAATGTACATGAAAATGTACTTAAGGTAGTGAGTTGTTTGATATCATTTTGTATGCACATTTCATGGCATAGTCAGCGATTGTACTGCGTAGTAAAATGATGAAGTGTGCACATTCTTGGATACCGCACATAGAAACTTAAGTGCCCGTGCTTTTGAGGCCAGGGAGCCTTTTGTGTATAGGTTATTTTTTATAGGTTGGTGATCTAGTTATTATAAGCCAGGATGCTTATGTTTTGATTAGGCCGGAGAGCCTAGATATTAAAGGCCAGTGTGCCTATTTTTGTATATGTCTCATAGTTAATATAAAATACATAGCTGTGCACAGACCAACCACGATAAAATATATGGGCTACTAAGATCCATTGGTTAGGGAAAGGGAGGGGCCTAAAATTTAAGGAAAAGGGCTACGCTAGGGAGCTTAAGCCAAAAAGCAATATTATATTAATATTTCTTAAATCATAAAGTATGGATAATTATATTATCCTAAGTTCTAAAATTTGGGACAAGTGGGCCAATGTGGCTCCCAACATGACAAGTGTCAAGTTAAGGACATGGAAACATATTGTTGAAGACTTAGTTCATTTTTCCATCTTTGATCATTCTTCACATCATTCCTTCCATCATTCAGTCATCCAGTCAATCATCAATGAGCATGCACACACCCATTGAGCTATCCTTCGTATCTTCATGACTGTACCTGAACTTGTATCCATAGCCTTTTTTGTGTTGGTGTATTTGGTTAGCTTGGGAGATGGACTGAAGAAGCGGTTTGCCAGGCCTGTGGGATATTGAAGAGGTGGGTTGTCAGGCCCATGAGAAATTCTCTGGGTGAGAGAATTGTTGGGAATTGATTTCCTGAAGGTGCTAAATTGCAGCTACAGTGATCTGAGACTTCATGTTCGGCCTGTTGTTGAAGCCCGAAAAGGAAGTGGGGCAGCCTAAGTATTGTTGAGCAGAGAAGGGGCACACTTGGTGGGTGGGACAGGCATGTGGGGAAGAGGGACTGTAGGTTGTTAGTTTGAGTTTTCACCTGAGACATAGTCTTTCCTATTTTCTATGAGCCTTTAGCCTAGTTAGGAATCCCTTTACCTGGGTGGGGTTTAGTCCCAGCTCGGGGGTGACTCACTGTTGAGAGTGATGAACAGTGCGGTCTAAGGCTGGGAGGTTCGTGGAAGGTCTACACGTAGTTGGTGACATGCTTACTGAGATAAGTGCCAATTGTGTGATAAATTTATATGTTGCATTGTTATTTACATGCTTATTTTTATGGGTTATCATATGTGCAGTTATAACTGTGTTTATTTTTTATGGGTATTTCTTGTATATGCTGCATGTATATGTTTACTATTATTTCAGTGTGAATCCCTGCATTTATAGATGTATTTGGTTGTTTACATTTTATATATATGTTTCTGCAAGATTTCTGTGTGTATATATTTTAATTGCATTGAGTTCAAAAATTTTATGTGGCATAACTCACTTTGATACTAGGTATGTTAGAGTATGTTCCGTAGAGAGAGAATGAAAGAGTTCTCAGGCATACCATGGCCCGACATGGATGGTCGGGGACGTTACAACATGGTATCAGAGCTTCAGTTTCAACAGTGAGCCTGGATGGGCCGAGAAAGTTGAGTTGAAGCGAAATGTCACAGAGGATTTATTTCGAAGTGGCCAAATTTCAATTTGTAGAGCACCCATGGTAAAAAGTAATAGCAACTGGGCAAAATTGGGGAAAAGTCCCAATTTTTGTTGTTAAATTTATGATAAAATGGAGAAATTCAGCCAAGTGATGAGATATTCCCAATTTAATATATGTTCTATTAAATTCGGATCTAGAATGTGTGAATTTGAAGTTACAGTGAAGCCATGACAAATGGAGTGAGTTTAGTGGTTAAAATTCTCAATTCGTGAATTGATTTTGGATAAATTCATTCCAGAAATTTCAACTTTCAACAATTTTTTGTTGCATAGGTTGAACTCATGTTATTAGAGTGAAATTGAACAAATTTCATGGTTGCATAATGTCGATGGTAAATTGGGGAAAAAGGTTAAGCCAAAAGCCCCAATTTTTGCAGTGGAATTCACAAGGAATTGATGTGCATAAAAATGAATGTGCATAGGTGGGCGCACTAAAAATGTATGATGCGCAGTGAAAATCTTGTGATAGGTAAAATTCGGAACTATGCGACAAGATATTAGTGTGATGGTGTGCACGATAAATTTCGATGTCGCGCAGAAAAATGTTAGTGTGCGAGTGTGCGCGCTAAATTTTGATGTCGGCGGAAAAATGTTGGTGTATAGGACCACGCGATAAATTTAGCATTGTGCGGTGTGCACACACATAATAATGACATGCGTGGTGTGTGCAGTGTTGGTAGAGGACAGAGCAGTTTTGTTTGTGCACGCACAATGTGGGTATATGTTGTCGCGCGACAGTTTAGTTAAGTGGTGCGCGCAAAGTTTTGGTGTGTGGTGGAGGCGTACTAAAATTTGGCATGGTGTAGCGCGTTGAGTGAAATGCACATGGAATATTAGTGTGTGGTACAAAAACTACGCGTGGTACAAAAACTGTGCATGGTGGATGTTGGTGCGCGACCTGAAAGTAGTGCACGCAAGTTATTGGCATGATAGAGAAATGATACACAGTGGTTTTAAAGTGCGCGAAGCACGATTTACCTTGTGTTGTTGTTGTGCATGGTAAATATGGGTGTACATGTTTAAATTTGTGTGCGCGAAGTGTTTGAAGGGTCAACAATAGCAGAAAACCAGTGATTTTCTGCGGCTTTTTATATCATTTAACGTCATCTTTTTGCAGCGTGTTTTTGAAGGCCTTAAGGGTGATTTTAGCAACGCAAAAACCACGAGAACATAGTATGTCAAGGAACACTATGTCTTTTCAACTCAAACAAAAGAACCCGGAGAGAGATTTCCAGTGGTGTAAACCGTTTGTCAAACAAATCTTTTATGAGAAAGTTATAACAGAAACAATGAAGGGTAAATTTTAAGAGCCATAACTTTCTTCTCCGGAATCATATTGAGTCACAGGAGAAATCAATGGAAAGATATTGAGCCATAGAATAAATTTCTAGAGTTCATTTAAATTTATGGGAATGTTAAAAATGTTTAATATGAGAAATAAGGCATCTGTAGCATTCCAGACCAAAAACACAAATTGGCCTAGAAATTCAGCAGGTTGTAACTAGCATCCTAGAACCCAGAAAGAGGTGAAACTTTGACATAGTGTCCATATTATGTATATGAGGAAACACAATTGATACCATACGAAAATTCCAAAGGAGTAGGTGCAAAAATGCATATTTACAGCGAATAGTAACGCCAAGTTGAAAAATGAATAGAAACATTAATGGACAATTTTCAAATAACCATAACTTTATGCTCAAGACTCAGAATTGAGCATGTGAGTAGGAATTGGAAAGGTGTTGGAAAGTGGAATATAAATATCCACCTATAAAATTGATCGGGAAATTAAATTATCTAGGAAATCAGAAGAAAGAATTATGATATACATTATTGAACCAGAATGGTTCATATTTTCATGAAATTGCTAAAACAATTATCCTGACAAAGTTTTGTTGGTTGCACATTTTGAAAAGTTAAAAACAAATAGATCAGATGAAGATCAAAACATATTCCATAGGAATGAAAGAGGCACGGGGGGATTACATTCAAGAAGATGAGATTAGAAGGATAGATGATCATTTGGGCATTGAAGGAACAAACTCCAATGGACATGGAGATGAGAGGAATGAAAACATGAACATGGTAGATACCATTAAAAATTTGTAGAAGGATGTCCAAATCCATAAAGATGATAATGAAAGGCTTATGAGAGCCAAGGAGTAGCAGGATGACTTCAACATGAAGTTATTGGAGAGATTGAACAAAATAGAAAAGAAATTGGATAAGGAGAGTGGTTGAAGAAAATCAGGAAGTCACAAGCCTTCTAATTAGAAAATAAAAGCAATAAGTGTTAGAAGACATCACCATTAATCCACAAGGAATTCCAATAAGAGAGAAGATAGCAGCTTAATTCCATCCCCTGTCAGAAAGCATAAGAGGTCTAAGGTGGATGAGCTACGAGGAGAAATGAACAAAATCAAACCTCCTATATTTGATGGTGAGCATAAGAAGGATGATCAAGATGCAAAAACATGGTTGTTGGGAATGAGAAAGCATTTTCAATTGCATAATTATTCTTCTCATGCAGAAGGTAGAATTTATATCTATCAGCTCAAGGGAAAGGCATCCATATGGTGGGATCATCTTGTGCATGTGCAACACGCTAAAGAGAAAATTGTTACTTGGAGGGAATTCAAGAAGTATTTTGAGAAGAAATACTTGACTAAGAGATACTATGACAATAAAATGAAAGAGTTCTTTGAACTCAAGCTCGAAAGTATGGAAATAGATGAATATGAGAGAAGGTTTTTAGAACTGTTGAAGTATGTCTCTTTCATCAAGGATGAGACAGTTAATATTCAATGGTATTTGAGTGGTTTGTTATCATTCATCAATGAAAAAATATAGTATGATGATCCAAATACATTGGAGGATGCCATAAGGAAAGATAAATGTCTATATGATCAACAAAAGTCACGGCCAACTTTCCAAAAATCTTGGGAAGACAAAAAGAAATTCAAGGTGGATCAAAGAAAGAAGGGATCTAGGCCACAATTCTTCAGAAATAATCCATAGGGACAACAAACTCCTAGAGATCCCATAATGATTGAAGTAGGGGGTCAAAGGCCAAGGAAACCACCTATTCAATGTTGGGGTTGTAAAGGAGATCATATGTTCCAAGATTGTCCTCACATATGTGAAAAAGGGAGAACTATTAACAATGTACAACAAGATGAAATAGTGGAGGACATGGGAAGAAATGTGCCAAGGATCTATGCAGCCCTGGACAACAAGCATACAGAGTATGAATCACATATGATTGAAGTGGAAGGTATGATCAAGAACCAAACCATTGCTATTTTAATAGATTCAGGAGCTAGTCATAGTTATATAGATCCTAAGATGGCAGAAATTTTGCATTTGCCAAGAAGAAAGAATGGGAAATCTTTGTTGGTGTAGCTGGCTATAGGAGCCAAAAGAAAAGTTAATGAGATGGTTAAGTCATGTCTTATGGACATGAATGGACTGAACACTAGGGACGATTTGAACATCTTTCCTTTAGGTTCTTATGACTGTCTAATTGGGATGGATTGGCTGGACTAGCATCATGCTATCCTAGACTGGCATAACAAGGCATTTACTTACTTAGATGAGGAAGGGAACCTAAGGAGAGTGTAGGGAATTCTCAGGGCAGTAACCATGAGAGAAATTTCAGCATTGCAACTGAAGAAATGTTATAGAAAAGGATGTCAAATCTTTGCAATGCATATGGAAGAGACACCTAAATATAAGGTGCCAAATTTGGAAGATCATGCAATCCTAGAAGATTTTGAAGATGCCTTCAAGGAGGTGCCAGGACTACCCCCAAAGAGAGATATTGATTTCTCTATAAATTTAATGCCTAGAGAAGCTCCAATGTCAAAGACTCCTTACATAATGAGTACACCAGAGTTGAAGGAGTTGCAAATGCATCTCGAAGAACTTATGAAGAAGGGGTATATATGCCCAAGTGTGTCACCTTGGGGTACCCCAGTCTTGTTTGTGAAGAAGAAATATGGAACATTAAGATTGTGCATTGATTTTAGACAATTGAATAAAGTGACTGTGAAGAACAAGTATCCTCTGCCAAGGATTGGTGATCTTTTTAATCAATTGAAGGATGCAAATCTCTTTTCAAATATAGATCTCAGGTCAGGATACCATCAGGTAAGGATTAAGGAAGAAGATATCAACAAGATAGCCTTCAGAACAAGGTATGGTCATTATGAGTTCACAGTGGTGCCATTTGGGTTGTCAAAAGCACCAGTTGTTTTCATGTGCTTAATAAATGGTGTCTTTCAAGAATATTTAGACAAGTTTGACATTGTCTTTTTGGATGACATCCTTATATACTCTAAGTTAGAAGAAGAGAATGAACATTATTTGAGGATGGTGTTTCAAGTATTAAGGGAGCATCAGTTGTATGCCAAGTTGAGAAAGTGCTCATTTTATGAGAAGAAAATTCATTATTTGGGGCATATCATTTCAAAGGATGGGATAGCAGTGGATCCTGAGAAGATAGAAGCCATTAGAGAATGGTCAGGGCCAAAGAATGTGACACAATTAATATCATTCACGGGCCTTGCAGGATACTATATGAGATTTATTAAAGGATTTTCAAAGATTGCACACCCAATTACTTCCTTACAAAAGAAGGGTGTGAAGTTTTAGTGGACATTGGATTGTGAAAAGAGTTTCCAACACTTGAAACAATTATCAACAAGTGCTCTAATACTAGGGATTGCAGACCCAAATGAAGACTTCATTGTATGAACAGATCCATGTAAAGAGGGACTTGGTGGAGTCCTCAGTCAAAATGGGTTTGTTATATGTTATGAATCAAGGAAGTTGAAGGAGCATGAAAGACACTATGCCACTCATGATTTGGAGTTGGTAACCATAGTGCATGCCTTGAGGAAATGGAGACACTACCTCATGGGGAAATGTTTTGAGTTGAGAATAGAGCATAATGGTCTGAAATATTTATTTGATGAACCAACTCTAAATGATAGGAAAAGCAAACGGTTAGAATTTATAAGAGAATATGACTTTGATATAAAGCATATCAAGGGGAAAGAGAACAAAGTGGTTGATGCACTCAGCAAAAGAGTGCATGAATTGCATGCTACAACCATTAACATGTACCAATCATATTTGAAAGACAAAATTATAGAGGCTACCAAATTAGATTTGCATTGCAAGGAATTAGTGGCAAAATTAAAGCAAGGTATTTTGCAGCAGAAAATTGAGGAATATAAGCTAGTTAATGATGAAATTCTCATGTACAGGGGAAGAATTTATGTACCAAATTATCAGGAATTGAAAAATATGATATTGAGGGAAATGCATAATGTACCTTATGCTGGGCACCTAGGATATCATAAAACTATTGTAGTTGTCAAGGGCCAATATTATTGGTTAGGCATGAAGAAAGAAGTTGCATATTTTATTGCCAAATGTTTGGACTGTCAAAAAGTAAAGGTTGAGCATAGACACCCAACTATTTTTCTACAACCATTACCCATTCCTGAGTGGAAGTGGGAAGTTGTAACAATGAATTTCATCACCAAACTTCCCAGAACAAACAAACAACATGATTCTATCATGGTAGTGGTGGATAAGCTTACTAAAGCTGCCCATTTTATTCCAGTTAAGCTCACTCACAAGGCAACAAACATTGCAAATGTTTATATGAAAGAAATTGTTAGATTACATGTCATACCCAAGACAATTATGTTTGACAGAGATCCAAAATTTACCTCAAAATTTTGGAAGGGATTATTTAATAGATTTGGAACAAATTTGAATTTTAGTACAACTTATCATCCATAATCAAATGGGAAAACAAAGAAGGTGAATCAAATGATTGAAGATATGTTGAGGATGTATGTGATGGATAAACCATCAAAATGGGAATACTACCTACACTTGGTAGATTTTTATTATAACAATGGGTACCAAGCATCTTTAAAGATGAGCCCATTTGAGGCACTTTATGGCAGAAAGTGAAACACACCAGTAAACTTAGATAACCCAGTAGACAAAGCAGTGGTTGGGCCAGATTTGCTCAGGGAAATGGAGGAGCAAATGATAAAAATAAAACAAAATTTAAAGGTTGCCCCAGACAGGCAAAAAATTTATGATGATAAGGGAAAAACTCATAGGGAATTTAAACTGGGTGATCATGTATTCTTGAAAGTGAAAGCCAACAGAAGTTCCCTGAAGTTGGGAAATTGTTCAAAATTGGTAGCTCACTATTGTGGGCCATTTGAAATCCTAGAGAGGATTGGTCCAGTAGCTTATATGATTCCATTGCCTTCATCTATGTCTGTTCATAATGTATTCCATGTATCACTACTAAAGAAATATATACTTGATGCTAATCATGTTATTGATTGGAATGTGATTTAGGTGGAGCAAGAAGGTTCTTTTCAAGTGCATCCGATATGCATTATGGACCAGAAAATCAAACAGCTCTGGAATCGAGCCATAGGGCTTGTAAAGGTCCAATGGAACTAGTATGGTCCTGAGGACTCTACTTGTGAGCATTAGGATGCAATGCGGGTAGAATACCCGCATCTTTTTGAGGATTTTTGAATTTTTTTTGTATATGGGTACATGATGCACTGAGGAAAATGCATAAATAAAGGGACAGGATTGTAATATCCCTAGGCCGAACCCACTTGTAATGTAAATGAAATTGTACTTAAGCTGGTGAGTTGTTTGATAAAATTTTGTATGCACATTTCATGGCATAGTGCATGCTTGTACTGCACAGTAAAATGATGAAGTGTGCACATTCTTGGATACCACGCGTAGCAACTTAAGTGTGTGTGATTTTGAGGCCAGGGAGCCTTTTGTGTATATGCTATGTTTTATAGGCTGGTGAGCTAGTTATTATAAGCTAGGATGCTTATGTTTTGATTAGGCTGGAGAGCCTAGATATTAAAGGCTAGTGCACCTATTTTTGTGTATGTCTCATAATTAATATAAAATACATCATTGCGTGCAGACCGACCATGATAAAAAGATGGGGAAATAAACTCCACTGGTTAGGGAAATGGAGAGGCCTAAAAGTTAAGGAAAAGGGATAAGCTAGGGATCTTAAGCCAAAAAGGAATATTATATGAATATTTATTAAATCATAAAGTATGGATAATTATATTATCCTAAGTTCTAAATTTGGGGACAAGTGGGCCAAAGTGGCTCCCAACATGACAAGTGTCAAGTTAAGGACATGAATACATATTGTTGAGGACTTAGTTCATTTTTCCATCTTTGATCATTCTTCTCATCATTCCTTCCATCATTCAGTCATCCATTCAATCATCCATGAGCATGCACACACCCATTGAGTTATCCTTCATGTCTTCATGATTGTACCTGAACTTGTATCCATATACATTTTTGTGTTAGTGTATCTGGTTATCTTGGGAGATGGAATGAAGAAGCGAGTTTTCAGGCCCGTGGGATATTGAAGAGGTGGGTTGTCAGACCCATGAGAAATTCTCTAGGTGATATAATTGTTGGGAATTTATTTCCTGAAGGTGCTAAACTGCAGCTACAATGCTCTGAGACTTCCTGTTCGACCTATTGCTTAAGCCCGAAAAGGAAGTGGGGCACCCGAAGGACTGTTGAGAAGAGAAGGGGAACACTTCATGGGTGGGACAAGCATGTGGGGAATGAGGGACTGTAGGTTGTTAGTTTGATTTGGTACCTGAGACAGAGTCTTTCCTATTGTCTATGAGCCTTTGTCCTGGATAGGAATCCATTTACTCAGGTGGAGATTAGTCCCAGCTCGGGGGTGACTCACTATTGAGAGTGATGAACAGTGTGGTCTAAGGCTGGGAGGTTCATGGAAGGTATGCACGTAGTTGGTGACATTCTTACCAAGATAAGTGCCAATTCTGTGATAAATTTGTATGCTGCATTGTTATTTCCGTGATTATTTTTTTGGGTTATCATATGTGTAGTTATAACTGTGTTTATTTTTTATGGGTATTTCATGTATATGTTTCATGTATATGTTTATTGTTATTTCAGTATGAATACATGCATTTATAGATGTATTTGGCTGTTTACGTTTTATATATATGTTCCCACAAGAGTTTTGTGTGTATATATTTTAACTGCATGCAGTTCGAAAAATTTGTGGCATAACTCAGCTGGATATTGGGTATGTTACAGTATGCTCTATAGAGAGAGAACGAAGGAGTTCTTTAGCATAGCTTGGACCATCATGGATGGACGGGGACGTTACAATGCAAACCCCTTCTATTGTTTCACTGTTGAAGATTGAACACCCTTGATCCTTACCTGAGCGTTGACTTTCTTATTCTGATTTTACTCCTGGTTTAATTAAACTTTTGTCTTCATCATTCCTAACACTAGCATAGTCATTTCGTTGGGACAATCCTTCTTATTGTTGATGTAGCCTCTATAATCTGTATTTTCTAATGACAATAAGTGCACTTCTTGTGGTCCTTATTGATAGATATGGAGGAGGGTGAGGTCCCTTGAGTTTTTCAACTTTTGTTGACCTTGTTAATTAGATATTTAATTTAGCCCAGAGTTCTTTTTATGTTAAGGAAGTTGTTCCTTTCCTTAAACTTAACTTGGATATTTATTTGAGCCTAGAATTCCTTTAGATGCCAATGAAGTTTGGTCCTTCCTTTAAAATTTAATTGGATTTTTAATTTAGCCTTGGAATTCTCTTATTTGTTTTAATTAATAATTGTTCTTCCCTTAATTAAAAAATAAATAAAACCCTATGGGAACATGTAGGTTATCTTCTGAATTATATATTTGAGTATGGGTTGATCATTTTATGATTCCTTCTTGATGTTAATGTAGATGGGAATCCTTCCAAGTGGTTTTTATGAATGCCCCTCTTAGCACCTTAAGGAAGGGTACACCAATAATTGACTTTTTTTTAGTTGTGTGAGTGGATAGATGCAATAAAGTGTGTTAAATTCAATGCTTTGTTTAAGTAGGTTAATTACTAATGGATTTTCGCAAAGAGTATGCGTTTTATCTTTTCTTAACATACTACTCGGGGATTTCCTTTATATACATAGGTATTTTTAAGTTGCATGAGATTAAGATTGTAATTATGCTTGATTTTTCATTCTTCATGGAATATCCTCTTACTCATTCACATCCGTTATCGCTTGAAGATTCTAAGTGTGTTAGAATATCATGTTGTGTTCCTAGAAAAATGTTGATGTGTGATTAATCAAGTAATTAGATTACTTGTGCTCCTTGATTTATGTCGATGTATGATTGGTTTGTGATTAGACTATTTGCACTATGAATTTAATGCGGTGTATGATAGGTTGTGATTAGACTACTTATGGCATGAAGATAGAATTGATGACTAGTTTTACACCATGAAATTACTGTTGACGATTACTCTTCCGCCATTAGTTATGTGGGTGTATGATTGTTTTAGAAATCATTTTACTCTTGCGGCATGAAGTAAAGTTGATGTATGATTGTTTATTAGTTAGATTTCTCTTGCGCCATGTGAAAATGTTAATGTATGACTGATAATCTTGAATGGAGTTATGAGTCGTGATTGATTAAGGGATTTAGATACCTCCTTGCTCATCAGAACAGTCTCCATCCATGAGACCTTAAATGGTCAAAATCAATCGGATGAATCATGGGCTTGAGTGTTTCATATGTGTATTAGGGGTCCTAACCCTACATGGTAGGTTGGGTGGGTATTTCCTTTAATGTTTAGTGACATGGTTGATTATTTATTGGTATTTTGATTCAGTTGATTGCGATGTGTTGATTGTGTTGTTATTTACTATGATGATGTGTTGATTAAGTGCAGTTATTTATTATGATGAGGCATTGGTTAAGAGAAACTATTAATTATGATTATGATGATTGAGTCATTGTTTATGTGTTGATTATGTGTCACTTTTAATTATGTTAATGCATTGCTTATGTGTAGTTTTAGTTATGATGATGTATCACTTTCGATGTTGTAAATTATGTTGTGACAAATTTAATATTAAAATACTAATGCAAATATGTGTGTGTGTGTTTGTGTGTATTTACCTATTGTACATTGCTATTCGTTTTCGTAATGGAGGGAGCGTTACAACTATTAATACTGATAGGACTAAGGTCATGATTATTAAATCGAATAAGATCAGTTATGATACCTTCATAAATGACAACAACAACTTGGAGGAAGTGACTTCATACAAATATCTCAGAATTGATATTCGCCACAAGCTCAATAGGAATTATAACATTGACAAAAGGATTATTGGGGGATGGAAAGCTTATTATGGGCTTGAAAACAATTGTAAATTAGTCGATCTTTGGAGTTGGGACAAGAATAAACTCCTCTCTGAGACTCTTTTTACACTTTTTATTCTTTATGGATGTGAAATTTGGGGCTGTAGTATCTCTCATTAATCCCAGATAAAGATAGAGAAAATACAAAATACGTTTATAACCTATAATCTCAAAATTAAAGGAAATACACCTGATCCCATCCCCCTCTTAGAAACAAGCCTCTCCCCCATTGAGAGCATGAATATGACTAGATACCTAATGTATAAGAACACGTTAAACAACATGGAAGAAAAAAGGCTTCCTAAATTTTCTTCAAAATCGAGGCGTAACCACCATCGACTCAAGCGAGGATGGAATAAATATGCTCGGTCTTGGATAAACTACTGGGGAATCATGGAAGAAACCATTTTGTATAATAAAGACACTATTAAAAATATCATCAAATCAAAATTTAAGGAGAAAATGTGGTGTGATAAAGAGTTAGAGGAAAAAAGAAAATTAAGGTATTATAAGGATGTAATCAGCCCTAACCTAGAAGATAAAAATCATTTCTTTGTTTTGACAAGTGTAAAGAAAAAAAATAAGCATTTATAAGATAAGAACAAATTATCATGAGCTCCATAGTGAAATTGGGTGTTGGTCAATTCCTAAAATGCCATGGGATGAAAGAGTGTGTCACCTTTGTGACACTAAGAAGGTTGAAGACGAAAAACACTTTCTCTTAGATTGTCCAACCTATACCCATATTAGATCTCAATTTCAAAATATTTGTCACACTACCAACCTTCCTAACCTCTTAACTCAACAAACCTATGGTGATCCTGGAAAGATTCTCTTAATGTTTTTCGAGCACAGACACAAAATTCTAAAGAATCACAAATAAACACTTGCCCTCTTAAGGCCCGATAGATCAATTCGGTCTTAGTGGAGGTTAATCATCATCATCATATATATATAT